>CM063284.1:107070409-107075409 GCA_032173965.1 Sitta carolinensis
AAGGGCTGTAATTCAGCAGTATTCCCTGCTGACACCAAATTGGGCCTGAAGTCCTGTTTGTACATGAAGATAGAAACCAAGAACCAGAGGAGGGCAGGTATCAGCAGATGCCCATGCAGTACCCTACAGCCTCAGGGAACAGATTTGCTGCTTAATAATCCAATCCATTCTTCCAAGGAAGGCATGGCCCTAATTTATTCAGGAGACATTATTTAAACTATACACTGTGATTCTATTTTTTTACCTCTCTTCTCATTCTTTACATGGTTTGAGTTGCTGAGGGTGGAACATATCAGAGGTATTGTCGAGACTTTTGCTTCTATGTCTAGTAAAATGTTCCTGGTTTGAGATGGTTTTGACAGAATGACACTTTTTGACCACACCTCAAATCTGTCAGCAAGTAGAACATGAGAACATGAGATCATCATGTTCAAGATCTAGACCTCCACTCATTTCCCATGTTCTCAAGATTATCCCTACATCAGCTTACTTTATAGTCCTGCGGTCCTTTCCTTTTCTATGACAGCAGTTACAAAGAAAAAAATCACACATGCCTTTAGACCTGTCTTCTTAACATCTTTTCAGAAAGAACTCAATTCTACAAAGCTTTCAGAATGGAAATATTTTACCAAAATGAAGGAAGAAAGACAAAACAGAAAGATGGAACTCAGGATGCCAATATAAGGTTGAGCCTCTCAGACAGGGATACATAAACTTGAACAGCCCTCTTGGAAATTTTATGATGTATTTGTGTAGATGTATTCCAGGTAATGAAACTGCTTAGAGACAAACAAAAGGAAATTCCAAGAATTATTACATGCATATGTAATAATCAAAGGAATAATCTAGGTACTATTCACCAAACCAGGACTTTTTTTGCTGCTTCTATCACCACAGCATTTAGATCCTGTTCCCCAACCTGAAGCGCTAGGAATAATGATCAGTTTTAATATGACCTCATAAATAATGTAATAATAAACCAAGAGGATCTCATTCCCTATTCTGATTGGAGGAAAATCAATTGCACATTGCCTGGAAATGACTGACTTTCCATTACTGTTATTTTCTAATTGCATTCAAACACAATGTCTTGTACGGTGCCAGACAGTCATGCAAGAAGTTTTGTACTTTTTTTTTTTTTTTTTTTTTTTCCTTTTTGCTTTTAAGAAAAACAAGATTTCCATTGTTGCAAATTAATTAAAAATAAACAGCTACAACCCCCTGTAAATCAATTACTACCACAGTTAATGAAAAGTGGCTTGGTGTAAACTACTCTTGGCTTCACATTAAGAGGCTTAACACACAAGAATAAGAGTAATACAAGAAGTAACTATGTTGTGGCTGGAACACTAAGGGCCACTTTCTCTCCTTTTAAAAAACATAAGTAAATCCTTAAACAAGTGCAATTGTGCACAGCAACAGGACTTTCTAGGAGTAGCTCCACCCTGATTCCATGCTGAATACCAGCAGACTTCTGGAGCTGTGGGCTGCAGAAAGCTCATCTATTTTATTCTTTTTCCTCTCACTGCCTGTTCCTTCCCTACATCACCAACTGAAATAAAGACTCCCATTAAAACAAATACACAAAAAACCAACCCCCCCCCAACAACAACAAACCAACCAACCCCCCCAATACCAACCCAAAACAACAAAAAATCCACACAAAACCCCACAGGCTGTACTGCATGCATGAGCCTAAGAACATAGGACAGAATTAATGATAGGATTTATAGGGGTGCAAGGTTCCATTGGCTTTGTCACTGTCGTGTCCACAATTAAGTAGCTTTCTCATTATATATTTATTTTACAGAGATTTTGTAAAGAATACAAAATCAGTTTTTATATCCATCCAAAGTCTTGATTGTAAGACTGGTCATAGTATTCATAAACCCTCAGGCTTCTCCCTTGGAATTTCAAGGAATTAATTTTTCACTAAACACCTGCTAAAAGGCTATGCTGTTGCACTTGGGCATACAATTTAATCTTTTTGTGCTGTCTCCCAGCACTTTCATTGCTGTCTACGGATTTCACATGCAGGGAAAATCTGAGCCCAGCACTAAAGAGATGAGGACAAAAAGTAGCATTCAGTCAGATTACAAAAATAAAGGAGTACTTTAAATATGCCCTCTTCCATACAAGATGCAGAGTTTCTCCATTCAGAGTTTCTGACACAGACAGATAGGACTGCTTACTAAAACACTGCAGCACATGTGTGAGCTGGGATATAGTGGTTCATAGCAGTGAAAAGAGGAATCACTACATGCAAGTGTATATTACATGCTGAACTACACTGCTGTATGTAGTATTAACTTGTACTGCTTTACTCACCTCATACAACAGAATCCAAATTAGGTCCCATTATTACATTGAAGGCTCACACTCAATAGCAGTTAAGCTTCTTTGAATGGATTCCCTATCGTATAAAAAGTATGCCAGTCTTTGACTGCCAAAATCAATTAGTCACATTCATTATGCCTCTATTTATTAATGCTGTACACTTTATAATGCATTTGCTGCTGAACAAAGAAAGTTATAAAATATCAAATATGTGTTATGATTGTAATTATAGCAAAAGAAGTAATGATCTCTTTTAGTCGCTAACTGGTTACAAAGCTTCTGTAAAGATTACATTAGTGGTGACAGATTTATGATCTTTTCCAAGATGTAATCCTTTCTAGCTCACATTTTTCAACAGAGGAACTATGTGATTGGTTACAGGTTATTGGCTTCAATAGTTATATTCAGCAGAGATTATTGTGCTTCTGCCTCCCATAATCCAAGCACACAATGTAATCTTAACAGATGCAATTTTAATCTGTATTGCACTATTATAATAAAGTGGGGCACCATAAGGCTTTTTACCAATATAGGGTTCAGTGTTAATTCAATGATGTTAAGAATGACCAATGAGTATTAAAATCCAGCAAATAATTAAACCTAACGTGAAAATGAAGGAAGAACAACACTGGCATTCTTGCAACAGTGGGTTTTGATGGCATTTACTATCAAGCTGTTACACCTTAACATACAAAAAAAATTAATTCTAGCCATCAAAGTCATGCAGCTAACAATTTTTCTAAATACTACACAGCAGTAAATGAAACCTATATTATGTTTTACCTTGCTCTCATAGATGCTTCTGCATACTACTGTCTAAAAAGAAGCATGATTTAAAAAAGATATTTTATTAATATGCAGCAGCAAGAGTACACTGGCATATATGGAAAAATGAAAGACCAGGTGAAAAACTTATGCAGGCTCCATATTTCTACCATAAAGAGAGCATGCATAAATTGAACTACATTTCTTAACCTTGGCTCCCACAGCATAGCTTGTGGCGGTACCCCAGTACTCCGCTCTTTTCCAAAAATGTGTCCAACTCCCTCTGCTTATTTCCACTGCTGACTTTGGCAGGAAGCTCCATATTCCATCCACCCTTTTTTATAAAAAAATATTCTTTCCTAAACTGTTTGTCTGCTGTAGTCCAGTCACAGCCTCAATCATGAACCCTTTGTTTTCGAATTACTTGCTACTTCAAAAGTTGACTGGCATCAAACCTATTTCCTTTTAGGAGTATAATCTGTCTCTCTTAAATCCCTACTCACACTTTTTTCCATAAGTAAAACAGATCTAATTTTTCTGTCCTCACATTGTATTTTTAAGAATAAAAAAAAAAAAATTCCCAACGTTCCTCTGAAACTTTGTTGGGGTTTTTTTTTGTTTTGGTGGTTTTTGGTGTTTTTTTTTTTTTTTTTTTTTTGCATTCAGTGCCCTGCTATCCTTTACCCCACTTCGTAAGCTCACAGGAGATGTTTCATAATGCAGTTACAAGCCCTTTTACAATCCCTTTTTTTTAACCTCAGCAGTATGACTCTCTGCTCAATGAATGCTGTCACATGACGATCTCACACTTTGGGCCTTGATCTTGCAAGTTGTTATGCTGCTAAACCCCTACACACACACACCTTGTGGTTTTAGAAGCTAAAGTTTTCAGCAGCTTCAAGGCACAGGGTCTTGGGCCAAGGTATTCTGTATTTCTGCTGCACTAATGACCTAACTGAGAAAGTAGTTGGCCAGACGCACAATGTGATGGAAAGAAGCTTATTTCTATGAAACACTGCTGTGGTGTGCTGCTTGCTGGATGTGTTTGTTAGTGGGTCAAAAGGGGTTAATGATACAGACCAGGACGTTACTGATTTTATTTTATTTTTTTTTTTTACCCTCTGATTAACTTCTGGAAAAGTGGAGATAAGTGGAGACAGTGAACCTAGCCAACGAAGAGAGAAAAAAACACAAAGGAGAAAGAAAAGAGTAAGGAACACAAAGTCCAAGCAAAATGCTTTACATCTTCCAAATTTTCTGTTGCATTCTGTGCACAAATAAACCTTTCAGTAACATAACATAAATTTACTATTTGCAGATCAACCTGTTAGAGGGTACTGTCAGTAAAAAATCACCTGAAAATTAGGCATAATATGTTTTCCTTTTGAAATCAATGAGGAATATGCATCACCTAAGAGTGTAAACAACATTACTTTGCTGAGATTGGCCTATACAACCCAAAATATTTCACTGTTGTAACTTGTTGAGCCTTAACACCCACCGTAAGTACTGATATTAAAAATCTAGTGAGCATACTTAAGGCAAACCAGGAGAAGCCCATCAACACTGCTACCTTTCTGGAATTAATCTTCCCAAAGTCTTCAGTGAATAGTATGAGTAAATAAAATATACAAACACATTCTACTATATTTTGTGTCTTAGTATCAATGAGCCTTTGTGACAATCACTTAACCTCCAAGATAAACACAGGCTGTGAGGCTCAGCATATTATATTCTGACCTTTCACCCCTGCCCACTCTGGTCAGGTAGCAAATGAGATCTAAACTGAAGGCATCTGTAGGCTTCCATTTGTTCTCCAGGGACTGAAAAATTCATATAACAAAATCATTACACATTATATCACTTCATTTTGTATGAACATTAGTCTCTACTCATAA
>CM063284.1:107080409-107212909 GCA_032173965.1 Sitta carolinensis
CTCTGAGCTTTTGGATTTGTATAAAATAAATAATATAGAAAAGTATGTTGCTGTGGGGTTTTTTAATATAAAGAGTTATTTTAACATAAAGAGTTGTTGTTTTTAAAAACTGAGATTGTTTTAAGATTTTTAATACTAAAAAAAAAAACAACCCAACCCAAAAAATACCTCGTGTATGAAATAGGATCCAGATGAATTCAAATTTTGTGGGAGCATTTTTCAGGCTGAAAAGCACATGCTATGCCCATGCTTACTCCTGCATTTCACAGTACTTTAATAGGAATTTTGACAAACAGATAAAAAATTGGAAAAAAGAAATTAAATAAGCATGGAGTGAATATCAACATTAGAAAAAATTCTAATGAAAAATTCTAAAGAAAAATTCTAAAAAGTCCTAATTCTGATTTCATATGCTTTTTCATAAGCATTTGCTCACAAGTCATTGTAATCACCTACTTGGTAGCTCACTGTGTTGGTGTAAGCAGGATAAGGAACAATCCCAGCACTCTCCCTTCTGATTAAAAGGAGGAACTGTTAAAAATGGAAAATGGTTTCATTTTTCATGCCATCAGCAAATGCAGATTGTTTTTTTTCAGTATCATTATTATGTTGCACAAAGATGATCTGTTTCGTGATTTAAGATGTAGCTGGAGCAATCCAAGTGCAGCAAAATCGATGGAGGCAATCTTGCTCTATTTCTAGTTTTCCAACATTTCTTTATTACATGTAATAGAACATTTTAGCATAATAACTCAGAAATCCTGAGATACTGAAGATGGAGAAATAATGTTGAAAAGTAATTCCTCACATCTGACTTTCACCACATGAAGTGCAAATGGTGAACTTAAACATGGAAATACAATTTACTCCTTTGAAAGTTTGCACCCTTATCTCTTGCAAAGAGCATACATTCATTTCCAGAGCCTCAAGGTAAAGACTAAGGCATCTATCTCAAGAACAGTATCAGAAGGATTTGGAAGCAATCTTTTTATAATGTTTCTTTGGAAGGGAAGCAGAGTTACTCAAAATTCATAGCGATTATTAAGTTTACATTCACACAGTAGATACAATACCATATTATTTCCCATCAACCGTGTTGTCACCTGCTGAGAATCTCTCCTTGGTTTAAGACAGCCATTCATTACAAGGTATTAGCACTCTACTGCACAAACCAAAGTTATGCCCCATAAGTGAACTGGGCGAGCCTGTAATACGCATACTCAGCTCATGTGGACTGTGTTTACCTCTTTTTTGAGCCCTTCATTTTGGTGATTTAATAGGCATGCAATTTCTTACTTCAGCAGATTCTTTCTATACTATCAAATCAGGTATTTCTGCACAAATACGTGGGTGTTGAAAAGACTCACAAGGCTCCCCAATGCTTTGCTGTATCAGTAGAGTGTGCACTGACAGCAGGGACTCTTTATGACAAGAAAAGCTGATCAGCTGCAAGCTTTCCTCTTGATGAATCTAACTCTTCACCAGGTCTAAACTAAGCCTGTGGGTTTTGTGGGTTTTTTGTTTTGTTTTGCGTTGTTTTCTTAGCCTTCTTTGAGGCCTTCAGAAAGTTATGAAATAGATTTTTCTAGTCCTCCCAGGAGCAAGGCCAGGTTCATATCCTGACCTCAGAAACAAAGCAGTCCACAAAAGCCAGCCTTCTCTGCCTAATATAAAGCAAACTACAACATGCAACATGCAGCAATATTAAGTAAGAGTAAGAAATGACAAGCATTGTATCAGCATTGGGAAGGAAAAATAATAAAACCCAGCCATATTAAAAATTCAATACAACAATACTGAACAGCACAATTTTGGTACTGCTACTGTCACCATAACCAAGGGTGGAAGCATGACATTCATCTGCAGAGAGCTTAGTAGGAAGGAAGATTTCTATTACAAGTCAACAAAAAATTCTTTATTGCAGAGGGTTATTTATTTTTAGATACTTCAGCCATCTTATTCTGTAACCATTCTACTACCATTTGGGTAGTGTAATGTACAAGCACATATAGACTCTCACAACAAGATATACTAATGAAAATACAAAATAAGCCTAAGGACTGAATCTCCTCTCAACAACAAACATCAATGTTGTTGTCTCAAAAACAAACAATCAGCTCAATCAACTGGGGGACATTGGTGTGAAAACTGACTGAAGAAAGAATTTGGCTCTGATGCTTTGAACAGACTGCTCAGGCATATTTCAGAAATGTGAAGGCTCTTAAACTGTGGGTTTAGGAGCTTGGAAGACAAGAGAGGTGTAAAAATGATAAATCTTATTCTCATAGTGAAATAGCATTAAGGAATCAAAACAGGTCCCAGAATATGTAAATGCTGAAGTAGAAGTTGCTACCAAAAGCATCAAGTTTTACACAAGTAAGAAGCCAGATTCTTATCAGAGACTTATCAGAACAACTAGTTCCCATTAGCATGAGTGACAGTGGTGCTCGTGCAAATCCCATGTATGGTGATGGAATATGGACTCTGAAATCTCTGACCTTGATGTGCAATATTTATATCTACACCTTTAGCCTCTTGTGCATAATGAGATGCAATCTTTTAGCTTTATGCACTTCACCAGGCATTCAATTAGAAATAGGTTTTTTTTTTTTTTTTTGGAGGGTGGGAGAAGAATGCTAAGCTACTTAGACAGAAGGTAGTGAATCAAAAATTGCAAAACTTGAGCTTTCAAAAATAGCCTGAGTGACCTCTTCCAATACTCTGACCACTCCATCACAAGCAGGAGGCAACCCCTGTGAAGAGCGAATTCTGGCAAAGTTCTCTCTTCACAGATGATGCACAGCTTAAGCTATAATGAGTTTTTGGGTTACAAATGCTGAACGCATTAATATTCCTTGATGATAATTATCACAGTATAAGCACCTTTCCCAATGTGAGTAGCATAAAGCAACTGAAGCAGCATTTTTACTACATTTGAAACAAGCTGGAAAATGGGATTTTCTACTCTTGTAACCTGAGGTCAAGATACATCAAGCTATGCATATTAAGTACGTCTACCCTATATAACTATATAGACCTTTCCATATATTCACACACATGCATGCAATTAACACCTTAATTTTTTGAATATTTAAACAAATATGCCATGCATATGAACATGAATTCCCAAGAAAAATCCAACATTTTAAAGCAGACTCAAATAATTGTCAAACAGGCTACACTGGTATTTCTTCCAAAGTGAGTAATTTTTTACAATGTTAAAAAAAAAAAAAAAAAAAAAAAAAAAAAAAAAAAAAAAAAGCTGTCTGATACAAACTGAAAATTAGGAAAAATATTTTTATTCAGCCAAATAGGAAATAACATTTGCAGAAGAGCACTGCCACACTAAATATTCTCATACCCACCACTACAAGCCTTTATTTTTTATAGGAACATGTGAAAATATAGTTCTTCAGTGGGCTCAAATATGTGCATAAAACTCACAGACTAAGTCATAAACAGGAAGACTCGAGATAACCCAAGGAAACAGAGGAGTAGGAGCCTCAATTCAGGCAGCTGAGCGCCTGCAAAGCTGTCCCTTACCTGTCAGTGCAAGCAGCAGAAGTGCTGTGCTGCTTCTACATGGGGCAGGAACATCTGCAGCTGGGCAGCAGCAGCAGCAAACACACTGATTTAACAGCCAGGCAGGCTTCCTCTTACACATGGACAGGGACAAATATCTGGGAGTTATCCCAAGAAAGGGATGAATGCCCGTTGCAACACATGTGGAACACACATACCTTTCAAAGATAACAAGAGATGTGCTGTCTTAAACAGTATAACTAGGCTTGGCTGTTCTATAAGTGCAAGACATTTAATTATTATACAAGTACTTACTGAGGATTAATTAGCATACAACAAGGATCTGAAACTTGCAGACGTTTGTCAAAGAAGACAGGGTTTCTAATGATTTATTATTGTTTGATTAACAACACCATGCAGCAGCAATGTAATTAAATCTCTATTTTGCATACTACAGAACCTAAAAGTGCTACCTAGTGATGAACTGTTACCCTCAGAAGAGGGCAACAACTTGATCTCTGTTTTTCTCTCCTCCACAACTCAGAAAATATTAATTGCTACAAACTATAGCAAGTACTGGAAAGGCTGCCTTTAAAAGGCCACCCTGTGAGTCACAGGGTTTTTACTAAACGTTATAATGCCGTTTTAATACCATGCAAATAAACTTAGTGCAGCTTTCTTCTGACAAAACTAATCAGTTTGAACTCTTAATCCAAACAATGGGAATCAATTCTGATGTTCTGTTAGTGTGAAATCTCCTGAATGTATTTATGACATGTTGTCCTACACTTCCTTTAGGAAATATGCCATGTTACAACCATTTCAAGAACTAAAACACAATTTTTACTTATGTGCTGTAAAATGTCTCAAAATCCCATTTGAATATATGGCAAGGTTTTGAAGGAACATTTGCTAAATATTTAACAACACTATTGGCTTATTAAATACTGTAATGTGAAGGCCATGAAAGCATGATATAAAGCACGACTCGACTTTTTTTTCACTTAACATTGGTGCTCACTTTGAACACTGTACAAGCCCATTCATCAGAAGAACTGAAGCATTCTAAGAAATACTCCTTCTTATCAGATGAATGGCATCTTGCTATTATACAAATGATTAAATCCCTCCTTGGTTAATTGTGTAAGATCTGTTCCTCTGCAGCTAAATCCCCTCTCCATCCACCCCACTAAAATATCTAAAAGATCACATCTGAAAATTAAAAGTGATGCAGTGAAATTGGGATGGCACAAAATATATTGCTTATATGAAAGGCAAACCTAAGGGAAAAAAGTCAGAGAGAGAAGACGCAGCTTTGGTTTATCATACATAGAAACTGCATAGCTGACCATTTTATAAGTAGAAAATTGAATTTGTTTCTCTGAACATAACAATGCATTTGATAATTACATAATACAGTGACAGTCATGCTAAAAAAAAGACATATGACTGAAAATGTTCTATAAAAATAAACATATCCATTATAACAAGCTCAAAATAACTTGGTTCAAAACAACAGAATCATTTTCCGTAGAAATCACTGAAAAAAAGATTTAAATCCACAATGAAATATATTAATAAAAACTAACAAGGAAAAAATCTCTTGGCATGGAATTGCCTGCAGAGTGTGCATTTATTCTGTAAACACTGTAACAATGATTATCTGTCCTTCCAGCTCTCAGTGGAGACTCCTACTTTTGAAAATGTCTTGTGGTGACTTACTAAATTCAGGCTATTTCAATTAGTATTACTGCACATTAAAAATTAATTGTATTATAGAGTGGATTAAGGTTTAAATTTCAGTTCTACAGTGTGTGTGCTAGAAATGACAGCTAAAAATCAATGCTCTCTGGCCCATAATCGGAAGTTTGTACGACCAAATAGTGTGGAACTGGCGTCAGTTTTAGAAGAATTGATAGTTCAATTCAAGGTGTGTCAGATCTAATTCCTGGTTTAAATGGGTATGCTACCCAGCTACAATATTAAGCTAAAGAAGAAACTGAAGAAACAAAAAGCTGCCTTGCAATGAAAAAAATGGGCTATCTTCATAAGGATGGAAAAAGTCCAAATTACAGCTTGAAATTCATGTTTGGTATCACTGAGGGAAAAAAGATGTTTTAATGGGTTGATGACTTCATTACAGAAGACACATATTTTTTTCCATATTTAGAACATATTGTTAAAATACCACCCAGAATGGTAATTTAGGCTCCAATCTTACAAATACTTGAGAACATATACAACCTTATTGCTGTATACAAGGAAGCTCGTGACATTTATTCATGTGAATAAAATCGCATGCATAGTTGCATGTTTTCAGGATCAGACCTTTTCACTACAATTCCAGATGTACTGTGGTGCCATGCCAGCCCATTTAAAACTTTTCCCGAGTGTGACAGGCACAGATACTGACACAGAAGGGAGCTTGTGGACCTTGTGAAACTCATGCTTTGGGACACTTTTTTTTTGGTCAGTCCTGGCAAGGACAGCACCAAAGAATGCAGACAGTAGAGCCACAGGCCAGCAGACCTGGGAGCCCTGGTACTGTGCAAGCCATGCAAAGAGCTGTAGATTCTACGTCCACCCCTTATCAGAGCACCAGCAGGACATGTTGAATCCCCAGGCTGCAGTGGGAGGCAGGACAGGAATGTTGCTATCCGATGGATCAAAAGTGATCAGGCAATGAGGGCATGTGGGAGTGGATAATGGTTCTTTTTATCTTCAGTAAGTGTGTCAGTGGTGGTCTCCTGAGCGGCCCTCTGGCTGTAGAACACAGGACAATTTCTTCACCTCCACATATATAAAATAAATTATTATCCTACACTTTATCATTTGACAAATCAGTTAAAACTTGAATGAATGAAGGCTCCTTCTTGTACAACTAAGGCAGAAATCTGCACTCTTACATTGCTGAAACCACTGTTAAGACTTTGTCACTGTAGGTTGGAAAGATTTTTGAAAAGAAAGTGTCTTTATTAAAATATTTGTATCTTTGCAATAATAATAATTTTTCTTACTTGGGTGAAATGAATTTTGCAGAAGATTCCTCATGGTCATAGCACTGGATGATAAACTGACACCACTGCTATAATTCTTTCTTTGAATGTGAACACAGTGCCAAAAGGAAAGGAAACAGCTTGAGTAAAATCATTCTTACACTCTTCTGTATTGTAAAATGTATGGGGAATAGCAGGGAGGTAAAAAGCATGTTCCACTTGTTATAAATCTAGTATTGCTTCTGTCTGAAAATGGTTAGCAAGAAATGTCTGTCACTTCTATCAGCAACAAACTATTTTTTTTAAGAGCAAATCATGAAGAACACTGCAAGTCTTGTGAACAGACTGAGCTGGCATCACTTAAAGTATTGCAAAGCCACACAGGATAGAGCCCGGAATTGAACAGTCATTGGTGTGTACCTAAGAGACAAATTGATGTCCAAAATGTTTTTAAAGATCCCCTGCGCTACATGGATGTCCAACAGCAAGTTTGGTATCAAGAGAGTAAAGAAGATGGGTTGTAATAATAACAATAAAGAAATAATCTGGCGCAAAAAGACCCAAGGTGTAGTAGTCATCCCCATGCAACAATCACCCTTCACTGCAATTTAGTGATGTTGCTTCATTATAATACAGCATACAAAGGGGGCAATATTAAGGCACACTATTTAAAGCTACAGGATCTGTGATGCCAGCTATAGCTGGTACTGAGTAACAACTATAGATTAAAAAAAGAGCAATTTCAGCAGAGAATACTGAAAAATTAAAACTCTCCTGAAGGTGCACAAGTGTGTCATTTTTACAAGACTTAGCTGAACGCCACAATAAGAGATTGACGCTAAAGACTGACAATACATTTTATGGTGTGAACCCTCAAACTCGTTACAAAAGCACAGCTACAACTGGTTGCAAATTAACAACAGCCAAGAAAGACAAAGAAATTCAACTGGTTTACATAAGGGAGAAGAGAATCATTTTTGTATGATAGGAGAATACATAGGAATTGAGAAAGAGATTTGTGCAGGGTACAGGACCTGCAGAATAGATAGGCTTTGAAGCAACTTGCAGAATTGCAGTGACAAAGAAAAAATTCTGAATAGGAGTAAGACAATGTTACTGACTCATGGAAGCCATCACAATTTCTGTTAACTCTCTTCCTGTTAACTGGTTCTGACTGGGGAAGAAATGAAGGACAATTTTTGTTGTGTGGAGCAGGTGATGTCAAGTATAGATATCAGCTGGACAGCATCTGTGAGGAGTGATGATACAGTAAAAGAGGAGGAACAATTTTTCTTTAAATTGCACTCTGAAATGGATTAGAAATACAAACCAAATTTGGGAGCTCTAAGGCAAGCAGCAGAATTCCCCATTAGCCAAGAGATAATAAAAAACACAAATTATTTAATAGCTTGCTATTTACAGCATTACAGTACTTTTCCTTCTGAATGTACATTAACTAATTTGTCTTGAAAAAAAAATCTTTGTGGCTAAGTACTGTCTCCATTTCACATTTCAGTGACTTGTTCTAGGCTAGCAAAGAAGGCACTTTGAATGCTGGAACCACCACAGACTTGAACCCATTCTGACTCCCATTTTGACACATTGAAATGAAAATTGTCTTTGTAGCCTGTCAAACAAAAATATAAAAACAGTACTTGGAAAGAAGAGGAATTCCCCACCAAACAAGAAAGGAGAATGCCATAAAAGCAAAAGGAGAGGGCCTATGTAATGCTATGAAAAGTTAATGGTATTTGTGAGACATAATGGCGAAGAGCCTTCCAGATCTGCTTTTTAAGGAGATGAATGAGAAGGATACATTTAAGGAAAAAAGGGCAGATAAACCATGTCGAAAGTGTTTCTCTTGTCAGAGAAGAAACCTTCTCCTACTGAAGCTTTAGCTTGAAGGAGACAAAGAAAATTACCGGCCCACAAAAAGACTGGCCTGGAGGACCCATCACAAGGGTTGAAAGAGATGCACATGCAGCACAAAAGTGGTAGTTGATGTAAAATATGATAACCTAGGTGACATATCATAGAAATTAGAGTCCTATTTTCTGTCACCTAATTTATTCCCATGCACCACCATGAAGGATTTTTCCTGGCGGTACAATTCCGGTCTGTACTGCTAGGCATACTCCATCACTAGTGCAAATGCAGAAGCAGGTAAATGTAGAGAATTTTTCCTTTACTAAGAAGTATCACTAAAATTAAGTTTTCTAGACTAGCTCTCTGCCCAAGCCTATTTATTTCATTTTTCACTTTTTTATTTTTATTTTCCTATTGTTTTCATTTTATTCTTCATTTAGCTTTTGCTAAGCTCAGCTATAATTTTATCAAAAGATTTTAAGAATACCATCCCTGTTAAGTCTGACTTGAAGAGTAACAGCACACAAGGAACGGTGTGGGTTAAAAGTTCAAATTTGGCAGGGAAATGTCACTCATCTGAAGAGATGAGTATTTAACTGCTCTGGTGAAAATTGGTTTTGATTTGATCATGTTATGACAGTTTGCAAATCACACTTTGCACTAAGTGGTATTTGGGTTAGGCTTTTTAACCAAACTTGAAGGAAACAGAGGGCTGCATTGCCTCTGAATGTGTAATTGAACAAGGTAGTAAACATCAACATCTCCCAAGCTGTTCAATAAATTCCACAGTGCTCTGCAGGAGGCTCATCTGGGGGACTTGGGGGGTAGAGGATTTTTTTAAACTGTTATCCAGTGTCTTGGCACTTGCATAGGTGTGCAATGAAAAGCAATGAAGCCAGAAACACAGTGGGTTCATTGTGAAGGTTGCCTGTGAGAGGGTTAGGGAAAAGGGTGCGTAGCCAAACACCTAGATTTTAAGAATATACTGCTGAGGTCCTGAACTTCAGCACTCTAATAAAGTGTGGTATGAGAGAAAATCCGAATTGTGTGGCTAGGCACTGGAAAAAGAAGGCCAAAACAGGATGTTACAGGCATATTCTTAACTCTGGCCACTGCACACGTGCTTTATGATTGCTTTTGATTACACAAATATACTATTCCTTTTATCATTCAGTCTAATCTAAACATGAGGGTGGTACCTTTCATCATAAACACAGTGAATGAAGTGGTGTTTTGAACTAAGCTTTGTCCAACACACCATGAATAGCATATTCTGTGAAGTCTCTTGGATAAGTACTATAACTATCAGATTAAATTCAGGTAATAAAAATAATGTGTTATGTAGCTTTGCACCTTTGAGCAGGTCTCCTTCATTCTGCTCACTGCTTCATTTCCTCTGGGGTTTCTTATAATGCCCTGAGTTGCACGACTATTCAAGCAGCAGCTTAGTTAAGAAAAAGAAAATTTACATAAAGCAACATTTCTTCTTCTTTCCTCTGTGTACATTGAAATTACCTCTATAGATATGTTAGTTTCAGGCCACGTGAGTGAATTACTCATTTCTGCCCCACTGATACATTGCTGCAATGGTTTTATTTGCAAGTTTCACTAGAAAAGTCTATAATAATTTCTGCACAGTCTAGAATCCTGAGATTGAATGCTAAGGGCCTGACAATTTTGTGCATGAAAATTTTAATTTGGCAATATTTATGTTTCACATTTACAAATTAGGGAATTTTAATTTTTGTATTTCACAGACATGTCTATCTAGTTCGCTGGTTATTGAAGCACTGGTCTTACAAACTGAAAGACATGATATCTAGTTCAGCTTAAATATACACGTGCATACACCCATGTATAAAAAAGGGTGCATTCAATTGCAAAATAGCTTTTCTTTAAAGTGGGTATCACTTCACTGCTGATTTTCTACCAGCTCCACTTAAAGAAAGTAACTCTACAAGTGAAAAAGAACATGCAGAGTATCTTTTGATCACAGATGGACTATGAGGCATGCAAAAAGAAAGATTTTAACACAAATATACTTCTAAGCTACCATAACGGCTGAATTTAAAGCAGTGCTTATGGAAAGTGAGGCGGTAGCTCGGCCACTGTGCTGAGGAGATTGAAGGAGTTACTTTCCTCAGTAAGGATCATTGAGAGTGTCACCGGTTAATTCCTGTTCTATGCTCCTCATTAGCATTACTCTCAAGTTTCTGGTTATCATATCCGAAATATTAAGACATAATAAGTACGAAGGTGCAGATAATTGGATATTAACCAGACCATACTTGACTGGGCAGGAGGTAGGGCCTTACTTAAACTAATCCTGAAATGTATTAATCACCAATTAATGAATGGGTTTCAAATTCATTTTCTATTATAGAACACCTCTGAGTATCTAAGCTTTTTCTAATAAAATGAGTTGGAATAACAGGATAGGAATAAGAAACACTCCACTTTGAGGCTGGTTTGAATTAATTCCCTATAGCTTGTTGTTAAGTTCATTGAAAACAATAATCCTAGAAGCAGTGACTCTCTATATGCAAAATATATATATACGTGTGTGTGTGTGTGTGTGTGCGCGCGCATGTGTTTGTGTGTGTATAATAGCACTTATAGGCTCTATATGTAGGTGAAAATGGTCATACAGATGCTAAATTCAGAACAGAGCTAGTTCACTGAAGAACTGCTACAGCATTGTCTGTACTTCTTCAGAGCAAATATAGCTCTTTGAGACGAGCAGCATACGACCTGCGTCAACTTTAGATGGAGGTTGCCAATTAATGATTTTCAGTGGGAAGACAGATATACCTATATATTCTCTAAAATAAAAAAAAAAAAAAAAACAACAAAAAAACCCCACTCCTTCTCTCCAGCCCAGCACAAAATGTGGTCCACACCCATCCACTTCATTGACCTGGGCCCTTGGTGGGTAGAAGAAGAGTGGTGGAAGGGCAGAGATTACGAAATTCCATTAAGAAGCCTGGTGAGTAGATGGTGGTGGGTGGGGGAGGGTAAGAGGGAGTATTATTGAGCCCCAACTTCAAATAACTTTGGTGATTTTGCATTAAGCATGCGGCCTAAACCAGCATAATCTTGGCATGGTTGTACTTTTCTCAGCAAAGAGGCTAACTTGCTGTGCACAGATAATCTCTAAGTAATGGAAGCTTTTGCTAATTTGGCATATTTAAAGAAATTCAAAGAACAGAAAAAAAAAATCTCATATTTTTCATGAAAAAGACCCCCCACCAAGCCCCTCCCCCCCTTTTATTATATGTCCAGGTTAATTTTAAAATGGATACTTTTAGCATTTTTATTATTTGAAATGTGTACTAACTACTGTACTAGAAAAAAAAAAATATCAGGGATTCTTATTCTTCCTAATGAAGAAAATTTTAACAGACATGGTTGAAGTACTATTATTCCCCTTTCTCTCTTCTTGCTGTCCTCAGTGTTATTTACATTGATGTGAATTGCAAGTAAACCAATATTATCCATCTCTCTGTTTTTTCCTTAATTTGTTGACTTTAATTTTAGTAAGTCTTAAATAAGCGCTTCCTGAAGATGAAGTAAGATATGCAAGCAAGTAGTCCTTTTATCAACAATTTTGCCACAGAAACACACAAACATTTCAATGGCTCTTCATTAGCAAACAAATCAACAAGTGATATTTTAATGCATGACTTTATTCCATCTCTGTGGGGACCGTAGTTGAGAGTGTGATGTACAGTACAGAGAAAGGAATCATCAGCCACAATGTCCCAGGGCTCTATCCATTGAGGACTTCTCAGCCTCTGCTTAAAGAGTGCATTTAATTGACTGATAGACAGTAGCTTCTTTGTTCACAGAAGACAGCGAAGTAATGGCAGCTTGAAAATCGTACCATCTACAGGATCTCCTGAGACTAGTAACAGGGGGATATGTGTCAGGAATAAATAAATAATCTAATTATTAAGCCACTTCCTGTCAAGTTAACTCCAATTTGTTGGCTTTTGAAGGCAACAAAACGAGGCATTTTTCCTCATTATGCTTCTCTTTTTATACCACTGGTAATCACAGGCGGATTAAAGGGTGCCTGATTGGTTTTTTTGTCAAGGAACTGAGAAGCAGCCAACAGTACAGAAAAACAGAGTTGGGGTTAGAGGAAATTTCATGCTTGTCTCCTTTCCAGCTCCCTAACAGCCCACACTGCTGCCCCATACAGTGCTGCCAGCTGTACAGCAAATGTGTGCCCCTCCAACGGCGGCCTACCAGGCCACAGGCTCCATCCTGAGAGCTGTGAGATACCTTGCAATCTTGGCAGGTAGCTACTGCTGTCATAGGCATAATTCTAAAGGTGACCTACGAAACCCCGTCAGCTCACCAAATGCAACAATATGAGCAGCTCAAGCTCGACACCCACTCTATGTATTGGCTTCTTTTGTCGCGCTTCCCGCGTTTACATCGCGGGAGAAGCCTTGGGATGAGGCTAAAGAATCGGAGGCTTCCCTGCACGGTTTGCAAAGGCCATGGCGAGGCTGCCCTCAGCGCTGACAGCCAAACGCGGCCGAAGGAATGTGCTACGGCTCCTGAGAAAGCCCGCAGTGCAAATGGCCAGCAAAGAACAAAAGGAAGGCTGACACCCTGCCATTAATTCAGCCTGTGGTGTCTAAGTACCGACACGTACAGTGTATCACTGCCATGGCTCGGAGGAGAATCTTACAGCAGGTGAAGGGTAGGGAACAACTTTCATACTGCCTGGCACTGCTTTTCCACAGCGTCCTGTTCGCCGAGTGCTATTCATGCCACAGGCACTTTTGCAGGAAAAATCTAAAGCTTCCACACACTTCGCTTCATTTCCTTACAGGATGAACTCCAGCCTGAACTGCAGACATTTTTTTAGGTGCTCCTTTTATTATTATTATTATTATTATTATTATTATTATTATTATTATTATTATTATTATCAGCATTACTATGAGTATTACTGCTAATATTATTTAATAATATGACAATTGCATTCTATTTCCTTAAAGTTTTTGAATCCAAGGTTCAAAGCCCCTCATTCCTCCCCTGCTCCCCCTCTGCACCCCCCCAAAAAAGAAGCTTCATGGTTGTTTGCAGACTGTGTCCTGACTGAACCATTTGTGACTTTAAAAGCCTGGAGAGCCTTTTCTGAAAGCTGTTTCATAAAGCAAGGAGCTGTTTCTGCTTCAAACCCCTGAAAGGAAGCGCCAGCTCCAAGCAGAGCAGTTCAGTGGGGAAAGCCAGCACCTGGGGACAGGGGGTGGCAGGGATGGGGCACCCGCAGCCCCAGTAGGTGACACACAGAATCTGCAGCCCAGTGGATGGTGCTGCTGGAACGCACGTACAGCTGCCTTTGCCACTTCCGAATACATCCCGAATTTTTTGTTAAATTGCGCAGATAATTAAAGCCTCTTCATATTTACAGTCTGCTTCATTGGTACCATGAATTCTGTTTTCAGTTACTGTCTGCAAATTCCCTCCCCACGCAATTTCATACTAAGCAATAACACTTCATTTTACATAAGTTTTATCTGATGTCCCCATACAGAGCTGCCAGCTGTACAGCAAATGTGCAGCTCTCAAACCGAGGCCTACTAGGCCACAGGCTCCATCCTGAGATCTGTAAGGCACCTTGCTGTCATTGGCAAGCGTTCCCTGCTATCGCCGCTACCATCGCTCCACACCACACACAACTTAAAATCATCTGATTATTAGAATTTGTGGTCCACACTCCATTTTATCCTTTATTTAATCTATCCCCAGATCACACATTTGTTTAAATGTTTTGGCTGGTTTACAAATCATGCAGCCATCTGCACAGTAGGTGTGACACCATTTTTTAGACAAAAGTTACATTACAAAACAACAAAGATAAAGTCATTTGAAATGCTTTGGTGTTTGTTATTCTGCCTGGTTTGCTTGGACCAACTCTAAGAAATAAATAGAATTATCTGTGTAAATCGATGAACATCTATGAAAAACAACACCCAGCAGAACACAGAGCTTGCTCCATTACCTACGTTAATATCATGACAGCTGAGGAGAGATGACCTGGCCCACTTCTCATCTCTCCTGTACAGATGGCTATTAAAGAGAAAGTATCCCTTTTGTATGGTCCATGCAGAAACCCTTTATGGGCTTTTCAAATAAGCCAGCATTGCCCACAGGAGAGTAGCTTCCTGTTAGTATTAAACAGCCCAGATTTTGCCTATTTTGTAACCCAGTTCCTCATTAAATAAACCTACGTTTTCTCAGATTTAACTCCAAATGCTGATTTTCCTGGGTATTTCAATTACATCTCCTCATTTTGCAGCAAAGGTGACCAAGTTTCCTCTAACTTTTATAAAACTTCTTGTCAGCTAGGCCTGTAAACAGGAGATTCCCAGGTATTCAAATGATTTCCTGATGCTAAGAGAGTATGATCACTCTCTTCATTATAAATTGACAATTTCCATTATTTGCTACTCAAAAACCAGTGAAAAAAGACTAACAAAAGGAAGCCTTCACCTCCTTCCTTCTCTAGTGTGTAGATCTTTATCTTTGGATCCTTTTTCTCCACATCTCAGCTTAGAGGGACTTTACAATATCAGATTTTCTGCAGAGTGATCAAACTGACATTCTGAAGATTTATTACTTGAGGTCAATATGGTGCAACAAGTATTAGTTGCTCAGCACAGCTTTCTGCATAAGTGAAAGGAAAATCATGGGGTTTTAATGACCTTAGGCATTAGACAAATAATAGAATATGTGAATGCCACATGTTATTACAACCGTACAAGAATTTTCTTGGGCTGATTTCCAGAACGCTGATTGAGGTATTTCCTTTGTCTTGACACCAGTGATGTTGTCCACACGTACCATAATGTACACTGCACAAATGTGAGGCAAATAAGATTATTTATTTGTATAGGTTTATTATGCATGCAGTTAATGCATGCATAATGCAAACATGCACATCCACACAACGCACAAACATATATACATATTATATCACTGTCACTGAAAAAATCAAAAATCATGAGTTGCACTAAAATGTGTCTTTACATCTTCTAATGGTTACATACTACTTGTTATTTTAAAACATGGCTGTAAAATTTCTTTGCAGAGAAGTTAAAATGTTAGATCACATTTTCTATATAACCTTCTTTTTAAACTCTAACTCTTTCCGCATAGGTTTGGTTACTTGGGATTTGATTAAGTATTTATTTACTGGTGTAAACTAGAATTCCTCTTGTCAACTGTAGGATTGCTTCATCCTGTTTTCCCATTTCCTTTCTAACTTAAATGCTCAGTACCTTTTTCTACCATTCCCTTCACTTCCTCCTCCTGCTACCCTGCACCATGCCACATAACATCCTTCACTGAGACAAACTCTCCACAACAGACTTCACAAAATGGGCTTTATACATGATACTGAAAAGGTTAAAGAAAGAAAAGTCTGTTTATTTATCAGAAATGACATATTTAGAAACTGTCAAAAGCAGGGTTTCAAAAAGGTACCGAATCCTTCCCCTTTGCTCCCCAACTTTTCAGAGGGGCAGTGGTTCTTGATATGACACTGGGGCTTGCTTTCTCCCTTAACAAAAGTAGAAGCGAACTACAAAGATTGTGGCTGTTTCCTCCTTTTATCATCCTCTTTGTCAGCCTGATCAGTCCTCAATGGTAAATGTGCTGCTCTGTTGTGCACAGCCAGCGGCTCGCAATTTGCTCACTATGTTTCATGAGACAGTTGTTTGTGGCTGTTTGGAACACATTTACCTCTTTGGGGATTTATGCGCTAGTTGCGATGCCAACCTCCATAGTGATAGAAATTTCTTTCTAACTAAAATAGATAATTAGAAGCTGGTAATTATTGGTCAAGAATTATCAGAGTGAAAAAATTAAGCTCTTCATAAATAGTTTTTGGCAATGTCATCACTTTACATTATCTCATGCCTAAGAGCATTTTACTCAGAGCACTTACAAATTTACACTACTGCTGTTGAGCCCCATAATTTTATATGGAGTAAATCCTTTCTTGAACTCCCCAAATTCTGAGCAATGCTGTATATTTATGTGTGCAAAATCCTAGGCAAATGCTACAGCAACTGTTTGGTCTGTTTACGCCAAACTGCATCAGATACTACAGATGTAAAGGAATCAGTTGAAGATGAAAGAATATTTAGCATGTCTGCTTAAATTAACAGTGAAAATAATAGGAGAAGCAGCGGAGGGCATCAAACAGAACAGAAACAATGGCAGACTCTTTTCCTACTAGCTCAGGTCAAATGCCAGCTGTAAACTATGTGATGAAAACAAAGGAATGCTAGAAAGCTTCTTTTCCACAGATACTGTGTACCCAGAAATAGAATTTTCTCAAAGAAAACTGCTACAAGTGCCATGTATTCCACCCAGGGAAAAAAAAAAAAAAAAGTAGAAGAAAGAGGACAACTTTAGAAATACCATTTATACCAAGACTTTCTAAACCCACATGAAACCTGGATTTATATTTCCTCCTTTCCCACCCAAAAGCTGGAACTTGCTGCACCCACAAATTTCAGTACACACACCAACAGACAGGTCTTCATTTGGCAATCATCCTTACAGTATCCAAACAAAAGTACATGCCTACATCTAGGTGCAAAATAATTCCAAAATACAGGGCCTGTTTAAAAAAAACCACACTATGCCTTGCTTTCTGTCTGCTAGCATCCCCTAGCCTAACCTGACTCTGTGTAGTTTAAGCAAACATGGGCTCTGCTTGATGAAACACAGTGTCTGGAAATGTGTGGACAGATCTGGCAGTCATAACTCTCAAACTTTAGCTTACTTAATGCAAGAAAGGGATTCCACTTGTATGCCTCTTTGTCCTCATCCATTCAATGGAAAAGGCTTACTGCCCAGTCCCATCATGAAGATGTTGGGAAGACTACACTAAAGGCTGCACAAGAATTCTAAAATGGAAAGTTTTAGAAGCAGTAAAAGTGTAGTTACTAAAGGAAAGCTGCCCCATGACATCTTTTTATTACATAACTTGTATAATGCAAATTGCATTGTTGTCAAAGATACTTAAGGTTACACTTCACTGGGTCATCGGCAGATTTTATTTTCCATCAGGTGGCATAATCCCTCTTGCTGAATTGATTGAAATGTATAATAAAATCTGTAAAAATGCTATATATTCTCCTAACAAAGAAGAGTAAGAGGCTTTTCAGATAGCCTCTAATCCCTCTTCCCCTGCTAAATGTCTAGTTGAGATTATATTTGATTAGACAAAAACACACACATACATACAGCCTAAAAATACCTACTCTCAGTGGAGCTATTTTAGCCAACAAAGTAATTCCAGTTGCCTTATTTAAAAGTCTAAGTTTCACACTGGGGTTTTATAAGTATAGCTTTGCCTCAGTGACCTTCCATAATACAACTTCTCTCTGTGGATGTTAGCAGCATGAACTCAGTTAACATCCTGGGATCATGTTCAAGGGACAAAGTGATTAGATGGGACACCATCAACTTTTCAGGCTTTCAAAATACATCATGATATTGAGCAGCAACTGTTTCCCTCAGCTGGCTGAGCATTATCTCTAGCAGTGGTTCCCACTCATTTCTGAGTGGAGTTTGGCAAATGACTTTCCACTTTCACATTTGTCCCATGTCCCAGGCCCCTCCCCTTTTCTCTGAATTATGGAGTCCTTCAGGTAAGAAGACACTACATCCATCAATAACCACAGCATAGATAATGGGAGCATTTTACTATGAGAGGATGTAACAGTTCCTGACACTGTGCAATGATGTCTGTAAAGACATTTATTGCCCCTACATCTGATCTAGGGATTATCACGCCATTTGACTTTTAATTCCTGCCTTGCCACATTACCTTCCCTCTCTCTTGCATTTAAACTCCTTTCTCTGTGTTTTCCTTAAGCTTCCCTAATTTCTTTTTCCCAGAGTATCAAAGACACTACATCCTGTTCTGCCAATTACCTACTAGGAAATCAGGGCAAGAAGACACACTTTATCAGATACATATGGAAAAAGGAGGGACCAATGTCTTTAGGAAACTATATTTTTTTTTTGTTTGATTAAAGTGCTGCATCAACAAGCTATTATTCTAGTGCTTAATATAATATATTTTTCAATTTACATATTGATATGCACAAAGGTAACTACAGGTATCTATTATATGTATTCATTCAAATGTGTTTGTGTGCATGTTTCCTGTATTACGTATAAATACTATAAGAATACCTACAGATGTACATAAACTAAGGCTGGTTAAAACTAGCTTGATGTGACCCCTTGAACCTTTCTCTCTAGACTGAACATGGTCTTGGAAAAAGGACTGTGAACAATTATATAAATTAAAGGAGAGGGGGGGAGAGTGAAATTAGAAAGATAGCTAAGGAAAAAATCCAATTAGTGGTGAGAAGGCTAACAGAATTGGAGATCAGAAATTATTTTTCCTTGTGCTTCGATTCTGAGGTCACATTCAAAACTCTCCAGAACGCTGATATTCGTTTCGCTCCACCCCAACACAAAATCCTCTCGCATTTGCTTAATCGAGGCTACATCATTAAGAGCTGCACTGTTAAGTCTGGCAGTGCAGATAAGAATCTTCCACTGAACACAGATTACCACACGCATGACCGGCAAATCTCCCTGCATGTTTTGCAAGCTCCTTTATTTCACTGTGAAGATTTTATATTAAGCACGTTTAAATCTGTGTCACTATGGTTATGTCATGAAGTAATATCATGCATGATTAGATAGAACACAGACAAAACAATTAAATATTTTTTTTAAAGATTCTCTTTCTTATTCAACCTCATCCAGCTTTAAGAAATTAAACACAGGCAGTTAATAGCTCAGTTTAAGAAAATACATCTTTTCAGATATGCAGGCTGAAGCCGGCTAAATGGATTTGTCCTAGCTTTACTGACTCTCTCCCTATTTTGCTTCTCCCATTCTGACTCTTTAATAAATCTCATCCAGAAAATAGAGGGAAAAATACATGTCAGTATTTAATGAAATAAGTGAGCTCCTATTCTAAAAATGTGAGGCACCTGGGAAGTGGGTAGCAAACAAACACATCATCAATTCCAGCATCATCCCTTATAAACAGTGTCCATATTCCCCATCAAGTCTCAGCATCACTGTATGCTAGAATTAAGAACATTTCAAACACTGGAGTCAAATAAAACAGCAGAAATGGTGAGTTCTGTTGCTAGTAGTACCCTACTTTTAAATTCCATTACTGACACAGATTGAATACTCTAAAGCAGTTCAAATTATCTCCTACCCAAAACCACAAGATATCAAAACTAAGGCTTAACCCAACAGGTAAATTGCTTGTCTCCTTTAAAAAACCAGTTAGTCATTTCCATTTATTCATTTTTATGAAAAAATAAAATGTTTATGCTCTAAGTGCGTAACGACTTAAATAAAGTACCCACAGAAATGGGCCATTAAGTTTTGGGATAACTTTCTTTTACAGTGCAGCCAAATTGCTAAGTGTTCATGGAAGAAATCTGCATTTTACCTCAAAAGAAAAAAAAGAATTGCCACCAAACTGGAAAGTGGAAAAATCAAGCAAATTTTCTTCCGTTAGATATATAATCACTAGCTTCTATACCATATTTTTTTGGTCTGTGCTTTGCAAGATTTTCTGCTATTTTAGTAAGAAAACCAGCATAAGGGAAACACGAGTAAAAAAAAATCAGTGGTATCCATCTGTTTCGAAAAGAGAAATTTGGAAAAAAAGACTAAAAAGAAACCAGGAGACAATCCTGGCAATGTTATCTTATTAGCGAGCAAATGATGTGCTTGATAAATTTAATTGGCTGATAGAACTCTTAGTGCTATTACTGAGTAGTTACCAAATTGAAAACATTATGGGTAAACCTAGGGGAATCAGCAAATAATAGGAAAATATGAATATCAAAGAAAAAGCAGCTTTTGTTTTATTCCAATTTACAACAGTAACGGCTTTGTAAGCATCAGGATTCAGAAATCCTAAAAGGTGGTTTTTTGAAATGCTTGTACCTTAAAGAGTGTATTCCATTACCGTATACTACAATTCCTTACTTTTTCAAATAATTTATAGTATTTAATTGTATACAGACACACTCAGGATTTTTTTCCAGATTGCTCAAACATAACAAACAATACTATTTTATGGCCATTTGAATTATTTATGTTTTCTAATGACAAAACCTCACCAGTTTTGATTTTGGTACTAAGGTGCTTGAGAAGTACACAGTAGTGTCATTACCATAATAACTTCTGAAATTAAAACCTGTCTAAAACTCTACGGAAAGCTAACATTCAGTTCATTAACCATTCCTGTTAGTTTGTTTTCAATAATGCAAAAATGATTAGAAGTTTAATTTGCTAATCACCTGTGTTTTGACTGGCAGTGGATATATAATTCTCAGCAGAAGTCTAAACTAGCCCTTGCAGAAAATAAAATATGCTAATGTTTTATCAAGTCTAATAATATGAATAAAAAAATCAATCATGCCTAGGTTAATCATTGATGGATCCACAATTAATTTCTCCTTAACTCTGTTTAATTTTACAGACAATTGTGATAATGAGTAAGAAAAATGACTATCAGTCTTTGAGAAGTTTTAGTGCTCACTTACCAATCATGTGGTTTGCAACATGAACTTGGATATCCCACTCATTGTAGAAAACCATCTGACATTTGATGCACTGGTAGGTCTTCTTCTAAAGAAATAAGGGTAGATAAAATTTACTGAAACATACAATTGCAATAATTTAATTATAACTCAAAATACCAAGTGGTCACAGTGTTCACAGTGGTCATTTAAAGCTCTCCAGCAGTGCTTTCATTAAGGCTTAATTATTAATATTGAAAAAATAACACTCTGCATTTTCTGTAGCACCTTTCATTTGAGTTTTCTGAAACTTTAAGTAGAGATTGTTGTCAACTTCCTAACTCCATGGACACATCAGTATTGCTAAAACATCAGTACCACACTCATGGAAGGCAAAATGGAATGAGGGTATATGGGATGTAAGCCAAACAATACTGAAATCAATGTGGATCCTTCATTTTACACCAATGGATTAGATCCATTACAGAACAAGGGAGAAGCCAGGAAAATAACACAGAAATAAGAAATATGCTTTTCTAATTTTCAGTGGGGCTGCAGAATTTCCTCTGCACCACACATTTTAAATGGTCCATTAGGCTGCCATTTTTCAAGGAGGAAAACCTCTTAGCTAGTCTGGACAAAAAGTTCCTGTATCAGGATATTTGTTTCAATAATATCTATTGGCAAGCCTGTACTAGAACTGGGAAGCCTGACTGGAAACTAGCCAGAGAGCATGCCTTCTGGCCACATTAGATTGGGCTTGACTTATTTAAAAATCATGGTGTATACAGCTAAAATTTCATTATAAACCAGAAAATGCATTACTCTGCTCAATTTGGTGCACAGAACATGTTTTCTTTTCTTTCTTGATGTCTTTCAAAGAAGATCTGCTCTTTGACTGTTCTACAAGGTATGTAACGTCCAAGACATTTCAACATCCTAAAAATGTAACTGAATTTTCTCTCATTATTTTTCTTGATCTAAATTGGCCAGAGAGATGATATTGGAAAGCATTGTTTTAAAAGTGAAAACTAAGAGTGTATTCAAAGTAAGGTTTAGTTTTTCCTTCATAAGACTTGAAATCTTCAATTATCCAGGCATCTAACAAGGTAAGTCAGATTCATAAAATTATTCAACTGCATAATTGTAGTATCAAGGACTCAAGTCCTAAGGTAACAGTCCTGAAGAGCTCAGTTCTTTTTTGAAGATGTAATGAAGTCAAGGTAAGCCCTGAACTGCCACATCAAGGCAGTAACTCAAGAGACACAGATCTTTCTGTAGAGCCACAGGCGCCTTGCCTACATCAGCAAAAATAAGAAAAAAACATAGAAAAACACATATTTTTTAAAGAATATAAAACACAAGAAGCTAGCAGAGATGTATGAAACTGCAGATTTACCATATATTAGTTGGAGAAAAATTAGGGTTCACTGGATAACGTGCATCAAAAATACAGCCTCTCTTGTACATATTTAACTTATGAATGGTTTTAAGCAGCTGGTATTACCAATTATATTTTTTAAAAGGTGTTGGCTTCTTTTACGTGACTCCAAACAGTAATAAAGATTTGCTGGATTTTTTATCAGCACTTAAATTTAGATGTCCTGTCCCAGACAGATAAAGTGCCCATCTATTATGTATCTTTCTACTTCGAGCCTGTAGGCAGGAGTATAAAGACTTTTCAAACATATGTTGTTTTGCCTTACCAAGTTAACTGAAAAATTAGTGACTAATCGATGTCAACTCTGAAATTAAGTGCTCCTGTGGGCTCCTCTTTACAAACCTCCTATTGCTTCGCATACACAGAGGCTATTTTAATTTTCTCGATGACAATAAAATGTGCTGTGTCTCTTCACGGTGGAAACAATCATAAGCCTTTTTTGCTGTTTTTCATTTAAATAACCTTAGTTTTTCAACATTTAACCAAGTTAAATCATTATGTAGACAACCAAAAATCACGGGACACCCAGAAACCAAACCTACTTTGACTTAGTGTTACTGTTGCAATTTGTAAAGCCAGCTGTTTTTAAAGATAAAATACTTTTTCTCTTTTTTCTTTCTTGTGACAATACTGGCAACACTGGTAGAAAATCAGATTCAGTTTAAGGATTTCCTATTATATGTTGGTAAATTTAACCTTACTGCACAACATCTAGATTTAGCAGAGACCTCTAAATAATGACAGTCACAATCAACGATTTATTATGCTAAGCTCTTTACAAGATGCTTTTTGATGCTGACATATAGAACAACAATATTGTATAAATAACAATCACTCTCCCTTTTTTTAAAACATTGTTTCCCTTTAGAACTAGTTAGAAAATATTTCTTACTCCCTGATGACTGGCACTATGTATTGTTTATTAGCATACCCCTAGCATTATTCCTGATATGTGACTTTGTTGAAAAACAAAGAAACACAAATGTAATGGCTGGTCTTTTCTCTTGTTAGCAGAGCAATGCAGAGTGCATGTCAAGAATTGTCAGCAAAATTATGACTGATGTACATAAAGACAACGCATACAAAGGTTGGGGATTTTTTGAAGTCAAATGCTAAAAAGTAAAGTGATTTGACAACAACAAAAAATAATAATTTACTAGCACTTACTAGCCTGTTCAAAATGATCTGACATATTTGCAGAACTACACACAGAGTTTTTCTTTTTATCATGAAGGAAAGATTGTTTTTGTGACTACTGCTTGATCAAGCACTAGTTCTTTTTTTGTTTCCAAGCATATTCTAAAATGTTGACATCAACTTTTATTAGCTCAACACACACCCATCTCAAAGTGTCTAAACTTGTGCATGATTTATTTTAAAAGCATACTCACTAAATTGCATTTACTCCTAAATTTTCAAAGTGATCAAACCCAATCGTTTTCACACCATGTTGAAAAAACCCACATACTTATTTCCTTATGTTTCACATTCTGAGGAAGTCCTTGTTCACTGCAAGTTACATATTAGTCTCACAAGTTTTGTTAGAACCATAGGACTCATAACTGCTCCACAGGAGTTCATGGGTCCTGATGTATTTCATGGCTGATCCCAATTCCCTACTAGGGCGAGATCTGGGGGAGACCCAGCCCCTCCCCACACTGTGTTCCCAGAAAAGAGAAATATGGAAGAATAAGATGGAAATGAACCCTGAGGTATTGCAGCTCCACGCCCCTTGCTTGCATAGGAAGGAAAGAAGCCTTGCAGCACTTGTGTGACACACCACAGAAGAAAAATTCGATTCTGACTCAAGGAGGTATTTGAATTTCTCTCGAGTGTCTCCAGCCTTTGCAATGCAAGATGGCTCTCAACAGAAAGGAGCTCAGGGTTATGACAGCCATCCTTGCCTTGTCCTGCTGCAGATGTTTGCAGCAGGGAATTCTTACTGAGCTTCCTTGCCCCTCTGCCAAAGCTACCAGCAAGTGGAGGACTCTGCAGGGCACCCCAGTCCCTGCTGCTCCAGCTCACCGCCCTGAGCATATCCATTCAACACAACAATGAAGAGTGGACAGCTAAGGGCACTTACACCCTAACCTGCCACAGCTGCTTTTCCCAAAGGACACCTGTCAGTCTCCTGAGGAGACAGAAGAATAACAATATTGTCATTTGTCTCTACAAACATGGAAAAAAGCTGACATGTATTTCCTGTAAGAGAGTACTCTCAAATCATCAAGGGTGGGCCATAGAATGCTCTTGCCAATACATTTCCATTTGGACTCAGAAAGGACCAGTTTAGTAAATGGAGAAGATGCAACGCGTTCTAACCTGTGCCATCTTGCAAAACCTCCCAAAGATTTGTTCCAGAGGAGAAAGGTACATGGGATTAAGAAAGTGGTTTAAATTATTATTATTATTATTATTATTATTATTATATTATTATTATTATTATCATCATCATCATCATCATCATCATCACCTCATTTGTTAATAAAACCTCTCCAATAAGCAAGCCCATAATCCTTCACTGAACCCCTTCCTGTCAGCCCTAACTGCTGATTTGTCTCCTCCATGCTGAGTGTAAATCTGAAGACCAAGTCATTCCTGGGGACCATCCAAAATCACTGTAGAAGAGTAACTGCTTGGACAAATGTCTCAAAAGAGCATGGGGTGCCTGTTTCCACAACCATTTTAAAACTTTACAGCATTCAAATCTTCTCTGTGACTTCATTTAAAGAGCTTTGAATTGGGCATATGAACGTGTCTCCCTAACCTTTTGAATAGTGAATGTCACCTAGATCTTGAATTATTGTCCCAATCCTCATTTAATCACTCTGCAGTTTTCTGAATTTCTTTTATCTATAAAGGTGCCCAGAGTTACCACATTGTGTGAAATGACACTTTGCTGCTTTTACAAACAGTCCAGGAATACGAACTTTCAGCTGGTACTTCAAGTCTGTGCACAGAATTTTATTTGCTTTGCTTTTATAAATAAAGAAAAACAACTAACAACCCCAGTACTATAGGATTTACAGTTCTATTCAGAAGTGCTTCAAAAGTATGCAGAAAATACTTCTGTGTAGACTTTTGTGCCCTGTGACTGTCTGAGGAATTGATATATCCTTTTTTTCTATTCTCTAGCCTCATTATATTACTTGAAAATTAACTGCATATGCTACTTATCAGCTCATGCTCCACCTCCTTGTCAAAATCATTCAGTATTTTATCACTTGCCTATTTTGTTCTGACATTTCCCCAGTTTTGTACTATCATGGAATTTCATCAGCTTACTACTTATTCTTCTTTTCCAGACTACTGATATGCTGCCTAAGTTCAACAAAATTGGTGCAAATAATGATTCTTAAGCCTTTCCATTATTTACACCCCTCCAAACCAACCTGCTTCAATTCACAAGACTTCTATGCTTTCCATACCCAAGATCGTGTTTCTTTTCTTTTTTAATCAAAGAAAGTATCTCTCCCTACACCATACTTATTCACCCAACAGATTAGTCTTTTGTGCTATGCCGTTTCAAAAGCTTTGCTAAAACCCTGGTAAATCATGTTTATAGGCTTCTTTGTCAGCACTTGTGGCTATTCTCTCAAAATACTCTATTGAAAATTTTAAGCATGATACTCCCTCTGTGAATCTTTGCCCTCTATCCTTCTTTAAATCCAAACTTTCTTCTATCGTGTCTTTGATTAGCCTTCCTCTTCTGTTCCTCACTGTTTAAATCAAGCTCACAAACCGGTAACTTCACGCCTAAGCCTTGTATTTCCTGTTAAATGTTTGTTTAGTGGCCTTTTCCCAGGTTGTTGATGCTTCTTCTTAAAGACCACAAGTTTATCTGCTTAATGTTTCCTTTTATCTTCAGCTCCTTTCATTGAGAATTTTGGGATGGATATATTTTTAAGTCATTTATTATACATTATACTCCATTACATTACCTCTAATCTGTACTTCATTCTTCTCCGTGGGGAGGACACACCACTAGCTCAATGACAGCATTTGTTTAACAGTATTGGTTTCCTCAATTACATATGCCATTTCTGGATCTCCTATACCCATGCCCCTTTTAATGGAATACTTATTCCCTACATGAAAGAAACAAAGTATAATTTATAGTGTCTAATGCTTGGCATCTACAGTCTTAGGCTTGCAGGCATCCCTAGCTTGTACCATACTCCTTTCACACTTCTCTTCCGTGCCCTATCAAAAATGGAGTTGATGTGTACCTGTCACCCCACCAATAATCTCCTGTTTTACACCTAATTACATTATTTGCCCTTGTCACACTACTGAAGGGGACTTTCAAGGCTTTTCCCCCTCTGTTTTAGCACAAACTGAGTGTATGGATCAATAACAGAACTGTGACAACCTGCTGTTGCCAAAAAAGAGTGATACCACACCTCTCACATCCTCTAATTCCCTTCTCCCATATCAGTCATTCACTCAGTTTCCCTCATATAAAGGGTGGACTTAATGCAACCTTTTAAACTGACAGAACAGTAACCTGACAAGAGTAAGTGAACAGCATCCAAAAGATCATATGAAAATAACAAGTTTAAGACATTTGAAACTTGCACACTAATTACAGCAATTTGACAGTGCTAACTCCTAACATTGCCAGTTGATTTTTTTTTTAGCATCATTATTTTATTAAGCATTAGCAGTGTGCATGGCCCTTCATGATACACAAGAGCAGCCGCAGTCCTATCTTTTTGTCCATTTAGCCATTTTTCATCAGAGTTCAGATTAATTTTGACAGTACCTTAATTGAAGATTTCTTTCTTAACTTCCTGGATGCTTATTTTGTCAACCTTAAGCTCTTAGAAAACTAAGCATATGTTAGCCAGTTTCACTGCATAGTTAGTTATTTATCTTGCTTATGGAGCACTGTCATCTTGCTTTTTTCTTTTTAATTGACTAATTGCCAACTCTTGTAATTGCTCACACAAAACTCTTTAATTAGTATTTCCTGATTAGTTTTAAAAACACGTTCATGGAGATTTTATGAGTATTTTTCTGTTCTGTGTTCATTTAACAGGGACTGAGTGTACATGCCTATGGAAAGAATACAATCAATCCCATAAAGTAAGGAAAATGAAAAATGGGAAGAAACATTATTTTTTCACATTGTTTTCATTATGGTTACTTATTGCATGCACAAACTATATTGAGTCAAAAATACAAATGTTCATGTTAACAGTCCTCTATTCTGCTTGAATTCATGGTCTGCTGTTCTGTCTTTCACCTTTATTCCGGATTCTGTATTTAATTATGTCTGTCTTCAATATCTCTTAGTTATAAACCTTTTCCTCCTTTGGCTGACGAAGAGCATTAGCTTGCAATGTCTCAAAACCCAACACAGAAAAAAACACATCTTGCCACATTTAAAAACTGCATCTCTTCCCTTTGAGATCTCTAATCCTCGAACTCTCTCTAGGCCTTTCAAACACAGTACTGAAGTGAAATACCTGTCAGAAAAGTAACTCTAAAACCTGGCAGCACATGGCTGTATATTTATTTCCTCTCTCAATTACTTCATATTATGCTTACATAGATTATGAATACAAACAGCTTAAAGTACTGTGAATTTGATTTGGGATCTAAAAAGCAAGGCTTTTGTTCTGTCTTTCCATCTGAGGGTCTGATCCTGGGTGAGGCTGTGTCTCTAAGCCATGCACATGTATGTGCTGAGCAGTGCTCAGGAATTTGGGGCTGACTGCTGTCAGCATCTGAACTTTCTGCCAGCATCCCCACCCCTTTCTGTCCCCTTACATTGCACTTAAAACTAAAGGCAAGGGCCAGCCAGAGACCCTCTGAAGCCCTAGAGCTGTTAACCCATCCAGAGGCAACCCAATACTCAGCATCTGTGTCAGAGCCACTGTGTGGCTACAGACATTGAGGAGGAACTGAGACCAACACCACACTGACAATTCTGCAGATGAAGAGGCATCAAAGCACAGGCAATAGAGCTTGACTTGTTAGGTCTGAGGCTCAAAAAGCTGATATTCTGCATAAGCTGATATTTTTTCCCTGTTAAAATTGGTTTTTTTCACTTTCTTTTTTTAAAAAAGGCATACTGAGACAGACTGTCATTCAGTAAAGTCATTACTTTCTTCACCAACAATCAGCAACAGATGTAGTCCAATAAAATTAATAGTTTGCAAGTACACACAAGAGAATACTCTTGTCTCTTTTCTCCATCACAGATTTTATAAAAGCTCTCTAGATTTTAACAGAAAGGCAAAATCAGGAGCTTTTTATCTATCTATCTATCTATCTATCTATCTATCTATCTATCTACTATCTATCTATCTATCTATCCTATCTAATCTATCTAATCTATCTCTATCTATTTTAAATTTAAACACTACAACCGCTTTTTTCCCACTCTGTGGAGAATTAATGCTGATTAATTTCACTTTCTGAAGTGTGACTCAGGACCCTCCCCCTGCCCTTAATTGTCCACTTTTAACTCAAACTGAATTCTTCACTATTACTTACCAAGATAATTTAATCCTACAGAATAGAACTTGTGCTCAAAAATATGCAACATTAATATTAATGTACAAACAGAAATATATTACTCATACATAATATATAAGAAATTAATTTTCATTGAAGTATCAAGAGAAGGAGTAAACCCCTTAGATCCTTCTCATGCAATTAGCTCTACACTTGGGTTAGTCAATGGGACTTCACAAATGAAGGCTTCACACAATAATATGGGCAAGACTGGGATTTTAAAAAGGCACTACAAAATACGCCATGAACAGAGTCCTACAATCATATGGCTCTGATTTTAGTACTACCCTCTATGGATACACTTAGGCCACATCAACGTTAACAAATATACTGGTAGCATCTGAGCTAGCACACAGCTGCTGACATTGCAATGATGCTTGACTGAGTGCCCAGTTGAAAAACCTCCACTGGGCCAGTGCAGCTGCCCAAGGAAGTGGTGTACCAGCAAAACAAGCACTCTGCTCAGCCACTCTTCAACACTATCCACAATGATTTGTGTCTAACTGGTTTTTTCCCTGTGAAGACATACTTGCTCTCATCTAAGGGAATTAAGGGAACTTCACAGAATTGCCTCTGTCCTATTTCATAATCTTTTACTTTCACATTAATTCTTAAAATACCAGCAGTTCCTCTTAATTATCCTGTAATAAGTTAACGTCTTTTTACATGGGGCTTCAGTCTACCATTTCTCTACCTGAAAAAAAAAAAAAAAAAGATTGAAGAATTTGTTTCAGAAGCAGAATGCCATACTTCTAGGTTTGAAGGACTTCGACCAGTCAACCACCATCATACAAACCGGCTGTGACGCAGGAAGCATTCAACAAATGAGGACCTATGGTTAAGACTGATAGTATGGGAAAATCACCAGGTGATGCAGACATTCCCTGCCTAGGCCTGTGAGAAGCACCAAACATCAGAACAGGATCAAGTGCAAGTGGGCACTGTCTGCGATGGTTGCAAGGATTTGTAAGCAGACAGCCATGTTCCTATAGGTTGGGCCTAAATCTATTCCAGCCATCAGAGCAGAAACCAAGAGGACTCTTGTAGCAGTGGTAAAGCAAACACAGAAGGAAATCTGGATGCTTGAAGTCTCAGATTATTCTTTGCTGGTGAACCACCCCATTTCCTACTGGAAAATGTAGAGAGAAAGAGATGGCCTAATGAAAAACCATTAGATGTACCTTTTTAGACAGAATGCTGTGAAACATCTGAAAAATAAGCAAAAAACAGAGGAAATGTATCCCAACACAGGACACCAAAACTGTGGACATATGATCAAAGGGGATTAATAACTCCCTTCTATCCTACAACCCACCTTATTTTTGAGTACACAAGCAGCAAGTTACTTTGAAATGGCTGCATTTCTAAGTGGCAGTATTTCTAAGACACTCTTCAAAGGCATTTCACAGGCATTAAAAACGATTCCTAGAAGTTCACGTTATTATTGGTAGGACTGTACTGAGATGATCAGTATCGGGGAGGGCCCTGCCCTTTTATTCACTGACTTATGGATCCATAGCCAAAGGTTTAGCCACCAAGGAACAACAGGGTAACATGAACATACATCTGGCAGATGGGCCCAAAGGATGGGTAGAGACCATGGAAGAACAAAATGGGTGAGGCTGATCTCTGGGGATCCTCTGGTCCAGTCCTCCTGCAGGAGGACACATATAACCAGACCACATCCAGAAGACCTGTGAGTATCTCAAAGGGATACACAACCTGTCTGGGTAACCTCTGCTAGGGCTTGGTTGCCCTTACAGTGTTACCCAGTGTTCAGAGGGAATCTCCTGTGTGTCCATTTGTCCCCTCTGCCTCTTGTGCTAGAATGTCACATGGTGAGCCTGGATGTTAGCGAGAGACACATCTCTGCTGTCATACCCAGAAAAATACGCTGTATAAAATAGTGCAGGTCATATTTATCCAATAACTTGTAATACAATCCAGGAAACAGTATGAATGAAAGAGGCCTTTGGCAGGAAAGAAAGATACCTCACACCTTTGAACCACCAGGCATAAGATCAACTACCTGCTATCACAGAGCTCTGGCAGGTCAAAGAACAATATCCTTTAACAAGATACTACATGCCAGGTGGTTTCCTTATGTTCATTTTGTACAACTTCATGAAACAAGCAGTACTGGGGCTACATACCCATTTTAAATTAATGGTTAGCCCATTTTATTTCCCTCAAGACAGAGTGACAAATCTGTTATGTTTGTTGTACAAGACAAAGTAATACACATATCATATATAACAACTTTATTGAGTAGTGGTGAAAAACAGTTCTCATGTACAGTCACAAGAAGCTGGCCTGTGAGTATCACAAAGAACAGATCATAGTTTCCTCCTGTAACTTCATGTGTGTGTTTGCTTGACTTTTGCGTAAAAAACAGGAATAAACTTCAGCTACAGCCATCCTCCTGGTCTGGATCTCTTAAAGGCCTCTTTCCTGTTTGGATTCTATCACCTGCTGGGTCACCTCTCTTCCCAAACATTGTAACAACTTCATAGGCCTTGAGATTACAATTAATCTATGATTTTTTCCCTGAAATTGGCCAAGAGTATTCCAAAAATAAGAGGTAGAAGTGAGAGAATCCTCTAGAGGTATGCAAACCACGAGACAGACAGAGATATGTCACGAGTTTTTGTGTCTTGTTCCTAAAGATGATCAAGCTAAAAAATTGTGTGAAATTTCTTCTTTTTTCTACCCAATTCTGAGATCAGAATACAAATGCTCGTCACTACTGCGATTTTCCTCTGGAGCTGTGCAGAAATTATGACATGCTACACCAGTCATCTGGCCAGCAGGTACAAGTACAGGGGAACCCCCAAGAGGATAGTGGGCTGCATAGCTGAGCTGTAGGAGTATACACCTCATGGATGTTTCGTCTCATAAAGCTTTGCTGAATCTACATTTGTCCTCTCTAGAGATCCCCTTAAGGACTTCATCCACATTCCTGCACCCCTCTCCAGTTCTTCTTCTGTGTGTCTTCAAGCATGCATTAACACCCAGCCCACCCACCCCCCCAGCCCTGGTTGATTTTACAGAAATCTTGGTTTCGTGATCTTGAAAATTTTGGAGAACATGTTATCCTTTCATCCTCTCAAGCAAAGTCTTCCATAGGTGTGAAGAAGATGCCCCTCCAAATTCCCCATCTGAAGCCTCTGACAAATAACAAAAGAGACAAATAGCATTAGATTTTAATGATCAGTGGACAGGAAACTAAGAAAACTCACTACAATTTCCCCCCTTGCTTCTGTTCAGCATCTCCCAGCCAATGTATGGCCTTCTTTTCACAGACTGAACTCATGGTGTGTGTGAGGGGAGAAATTTAAAGCTTATTTTAAGTAGCATTTACAGTAACAGGATAACAATTATACTATCCTTGTAAAATTTCAAAAGGACTCTGATAGCTCACCACCAAAAGTGTTAAGACAAAGAGAAGAGAAATGCTTAAGCTTATCAGCCAATTCATGGTAGGGGCACTACCAGAAATTAAAGCATAATGCAAAGTGGAGGTGGCCTACTGTGGTAAAAATCCCCAGGCTAGCCCTTCCTAAGAATAGATATGGTCACACTTTAAATAATACTTTCCTGAAAGCAATGTTAAAATGACACCAGAAGACAAAACTGGTATTTTTAGTGAACTCATTTTGAAACTCCAGAAGCAGAAAATATGTTTGTCACAGATTTGTTCCACAAACTATTTCAAAGCCAAATCTTTGTGCCAGCAACAAACCTTCTTTACCTTTTTCTGTCCCTGGATCCAAAATACAGCATGAAAACCACTTGTTCTGGGCCTGGATTCACTGACAGGAAACCCAAGGCACTACTTATGTTTACATTACAAGTTTATGTGCTTATTCATAAAAATCCTGTAGTCAGAATGATCAGCTTGGATTGCTGATGAGGAGGATTATTTTAATTTCTTTATGTATTTCAATTAAATGCATGAGTATTGATTTCAGTGCATTTTTTCAGTTAACAGCACTGTGATTTATACTGCTAAAATGCTATTGCCTGCCCTGCCAAAAGCATGCATCTGGGAACATTTCTGGGTTGCTTACAGTCTTTTCTCTGTTCTTTCCGCCTCTGACTGCCAGTGCCTGCTGTTGAATTAAACCAGCTACTTCAAAAGACAGTTCCTGTTTTCTGTCTTTGTGGGTCTGGCAGTGTTTTCAGAAGTGGGGGAAGAATAGTAAGAGAATAAAGGTAGATTCAGGGCCCACGAAAAAATAAAGAGTAAAAAACCAAAATGTAATGATAAAAGAATATACCTACCTGAGCTCCATTCTTTCTCCCAGGGTTGATACCATTTCTGGATTCATCTGAGGTTGGAGAAGTTGAGTTTCAAGAAGCCAACAGCTCTCCACAGCATCTGAATTTTGTGACCCCCATCTCTACAAGCTCATTGTCAGCCTGCACTTTCATGGCTCCTTCCAGAACAGTGCTGTGATGTGCCCGGTGTCCCCTGCTGTGACATGCCCATCCTGGCATACAGCTCTGCACAACCACAACAGCACAGAAGAGCAGCCCCAGGTTCACTTATTCTGCTCTCCAGCTGGTGTGACAGTTGTTAGCTCTCTCCTTTGTCCAGAATTTTTTATACTCTCTGAAACAGTGAGTTTCTGCAAGCCTTTTGCCACAACTAAATAAGCATCTTCACTCTTGAAATAATTTGGCCGAGTACTCATGCTGCTTCTTCTCTCCTCAAGACCAGAAAACACAGAGCATTCTTGTATTATTAATGAAGTACTGTCTGCATTGCCACAGGTAATACAGTATTCACATGAGCTTCACGTTCATGGAAGAAAGGGATACAGAAGCAATTACGCTTCTACTCTGGAAGTTACCAACAGGACCCCAAACTGAGCGCAGTTGCAGATGTGGATAATCTAGCATAACCCAGGTTTTACCATTAAACTGTTGGTGTAAACTGGAGTCCATTCCCTCCTCCCTTGCTAGCTAAGAAATGGACAATATAATTTATTGCACTGTTATGCTGGTGTGATTCAGCAAGTACACAAGTCTTGAAGCTTAAAGAACTGAGGGCACACTTTCTGCTGAGTCAAGAGTTCTCTCATTAGGTGCCTGACAGGGTATTATGGAGGAACAAGAGAGTCAAGGCCACACAGTTTTTCTTGAACAGATTTTCATCTTCCAAGTGCTTTACAACCAGCATATTGTAAGTAAGCATGGAAACACACTTTTCAGGAAATATCTGTCTTATATTCTCAATATGGAAGATGAAGCAGAGCTGTTCAAGCAGATTTGGCCAAGTCAGCAAAGCCAATGAGTGACAGAAAAAGGTCAAGATCCTGGTTCACCAGCATACCAGACCTTGTTCTCTGCTTTTAGACAGTAACTATCGCTAAGGTTATTACCCTAGCCTAAAAGTGTGTTTGCGGTGTGATTCAAGAGATTTTCAAGAAATCAAAAACCAGCTGGATCCAGCACCTCATTAAAGCTCAAAGATTAACTTGCAGATCTACACATTTTAGAGCTCTTTCAACAAGCTAGCTTTCCACAATCTGCCTGTTAAAGTCTGTATGATAACTTAGGGGTACTAGATTCAGAAGTGTGATGGGCTTAATGAGTTCTGACCGGCTCCTTGACTTGTAACCAACAATGAGCACTACTCATAATTTTCCATCCCAACCAGGAGTTAAGTTTCAGTGGAGATGATTCAGGTCCACATTTTTCACTCAGCAAGTGGGGTGAGCTCAGCAGGTGGCAACTCAGCTGAAGACATTATACTGTGGTAATCAGTTCAAAGAGAACAGACTAAAAAGGGAAATTTTCTAGGTTCAATCATGAGAATACTCAGCAAAGAAGCTAGAAGTGACCAGTGTGATCTTTTATACTAAAAAAGTTATTTTCAAATATTCTTATCATTAAAACCTATTACTGAGTAAAAGAGGGTATTCAGCAACATTAATGGTCTGGCAACTTATCTCACATATGCAAGATACCTATTTCTTTTGCCTTAGGAATGAAATATTCTTTATACATAGGTCAAAATATCAAATCACATGACTCTCAATAAGGCAAATGAAACTTTCACTCCTTGATATTACTAATAGTATTTGTTGAAAATTGCCCCAAAATTGCATGTTTAAGTAGCTGTCTTCAACATCCCATTTTGTTCAAGAAACATCCTTCCAGTGGAGTATGAAAGCCAGTGACTAATAATAAATTTTAAAAATCTGGTTTTTTCCTTACTGTTTGTGTTATATGCTTATGTTTTTACTTCCCTCAGTCAGGACATCCAAGCTCTAGTTTTAAACATCTGCACATTATCACTTTCAATTTTGCTTCTCATTGCTACAATGCTTGCATCACTAGAATTTGAATCAGTAATATCTGCTAGAAAAATTAATTATCTTTCAGGATTTTACAAACATTCGTTTATGGTTTCCAGAACTTCTAATGCCAGAAATTTGATAGCTCTGTCTTCCCATGAAAAAGAATCTGAAACTCTACATTACTATGTGGACACCATAGCCATAGATATTGAAAATTCAGTTTTTATCCTCAGAATGGAGGTGGGGGGCAAATGGTGATTTGAAGGAGGCAAATGCTATTCACTATGCTATTCAAAATCTGTAGTTTAAAAAGCTTTTTCATCTTAGATATACTTTTATATAAAAATCAAAAGGATTAAGAAGAGGAACGTGATGACAATTAGAATTATAACTAAGAACTCTGATTATACCTGATCCAAGTACAGGAAAATTCACTAATGACACTGAAGGTAACTGACCTTACATCACCACAAAGGACTCCCAAATCTCCTTTTGTCTAGTTTACAAGCAAGAGAAAGACAAGTGGTAGCATCTTAGCATGGTAACTGACTTAACACATGATTCTGATTGTGCTTGAGGTAGCAGGAATTAGCTTCCAACATGACTGGGAAGAGGGATTTCATGTAGTCACTCGGTGCAAGATGACAGAAACAGAAACCAGGATGACTCTGAACCTATCAAAAATATGCAGCTGGTAATCCTGTGGTTCTGACTCAGCAGCTGTGGGATCATCAGTGGCCTAAAACACAGCTGATGAGAGCCACTCCTCTCTTCTTTAAAAAGGTGGTTTTCCTTAGACCTCAGATTCTTAGTCTAACAGCCTTCCATAAATTCCACACCACATCCCATTCCTCAGGTGTCCCCTACCACCACCCAATGCACAAACCAGAGATGAGGAAGTTATGAAAGCACAGGGCCTTTCCCTGGGATGTGCATCCTGCCTGGTACTTCATCCTGAACTCTCAGCTCCAATTCTCTCTTCATAACACTCCAGGCTCTGTGCTACCTCAGTGTCCTTCATCTCATCCCTCAGCCTATCTTCATCTATGCTCTCAGAAGCTCCATAAATACTTACCTCTTGGGCCACATATGCTGATGTATCCTCATTCCTCCCTCTCTGCCTCCCTCCTGCCCTCCAGTTTGCACGACACTGTTGGACAGCATGCTGAGACCTTTCCCCATACCTTTCCCCAACAGATGGGCTCACAAACACGGAGTGAGGAAGGTGATGGAAGAGTAGCAGCTCCCTAGCCACAGGGTATCCATACACATTCACAGCAATGGGTTGGACCATGCTCATATCATTATAGGCTTAAAGCTTTCTTAAAACAAAAGCTGTTATTTCTCAACAGCTTGGGTTGTGCTTGGGCTCTGTTCTTAGGCTTCCTGAATTATAAGATGCAAGATACCATACCTAAAACATTACCTCTAAATCATTCTAATAGTAACATTTCTGAAGATAAAACAGATTTCCCTCCCTCAGTTCACCACCCCACAACCTCCGAAAATACAGGTGTCATTACTTGGACACTGGTGACTGAAGAAGCAGATTACATTTTTCAAGAGTTCGATATGTACTTTCTAAATTATACGGCATGGTGGAATTTCAATCATCAGGCACTATGTGTTTCTGTGACATCAAAATGTTCTCAATCAGGATTGGAAAGAAAAACAACAAGAAATTGCATCCAAAGGACTGATTTCCCAATTTACCTTAGGCTAGCATTGCACTTCTACTTAATCAAACTATGCTATAAGAGGGGAAAATTAAAGTCTACAACACAATTAACAAAAATACTCTCAATTTGTTGCTCACAAATATTTTTAAAAATATGCCAGCATTTTGGCTCACTGTGTCGACTCCTCTGTCATTAATGCTCTCTGCCGTAAGCACAACTCCTAGCTGGGGATTCCAATGCGTATGGGAGCTAGGATAAGATTCCAGATCTCAGTTGTGCTGGCATGAAGATAGGTCTCCTCAGTGACACAGAAGACAATATCCTAGGGAGACTGGAATAAGTCCTATTCCACAAAATTCAATCCATGATGTAAGGCATATCAAGAAGCAAGTAATTACTAGCTAATGGCTGTGGATGGAAATGTACCATGGATCAGCCTAAGCATTTCATGACAAGTGACAAGACAGCTTGAAAAAAAGGGGATTTTTTCCAAAAGGATGAAAGGTGTCAAGAGCAAAGAAAAAAGGGTTACCTCTTCAGTTTGGGAGGGCTGATTCTAGGCATTGGAGATACTTGTGGTGTTTTCAGCTGTGTACTGTTGCTGTCTGGAAGAAGCTCTCTGTGGATTGACTGAATATGATTTTGGAGTTCAGTTTCTGATTCAAACTTTACATTGCAACTAGAACAGCGAGTCTTCAGTCCCCCTGCCTTGCTTTTGTTCTCAATGGAACTCAAGTTCTCATTTTGGCCCATGCCTTGTCTGTTGCTGCTTGAAGGGATGTTGACACTTGGACTACCACTCTTACTGAGATTAACACAGCTAGCACACAGACCATATGGCAGACCGTTGATGTCAAGTTTCACTAAATCCTGTTTTGAACGGAATTCCTTCAGGCAAGATGCACACTTGTACAGTTTCTGGAGGTGCTGTGCACGTCCCGTGGACTGCACAGCAGAACCATTTCCAGTTTTCTGCATATGGAACGTGCCGTGGATTTTCAGTTCCAGCGTGGAGGTTACTGTCTGCATGCACACCACACAGCGGAACCCCGTCAAGGAGTTCCTCAGGTCAGGGTGCATTTGGCAATGCTCTAAAAATTCCTCCTCACTCTGGAGGGGCATCTTGCAAATCCTGCAGTTTCCAGTGTCCAGGCTCTTACTATGTGTGACCTTATGTTCAGTAAGAGTCAGAAGAGATGGAAACCGCTCGCCACAGATTGGGCACATATAGTGTTTCACTGGTCCCAAGTGTGTCTGCATGTGCTCTCGAAGCCCATTTTCAGAGAAGAATGTTCGAGAACACACATTACACTTGTAATTCCCTTTAATGAGCTCAGCCTTTTTCTTCACTATGGCACTTTCTCCAGGTCTAATGTTGTGGTCTCGCAGCTGGTGATTCTGCAAGAGAGTCTCCATGGTGTAAGCTGCTCCACAAATGTCACAGCCATACATAGGCTCAGATGTGTCCACATCTTCTTCGCTGCCATCATGGCTGTTATGGGACTCTTGGCTATTTGTCAACAAGGTCTGGAGTTCCACTTCTTCTTTCTGAACTTGCTCAGATGCTCCATTCGTTCCACAGTTTGGAGTTTTCGTTTCAAAAACACAATGTTTTTCCCTCAAGTGCTTTTCCAGCAAGATGATAGCATGGAAAGCTTTGCTGCAGAACTTGCAGTTGTACTTCTTGCTGTGCGTAGTGATGTGACACTGCAGCTCCACCTCCGTACCAAAGGATTCACCACAGAAGATGCACTTGTGTACTTTGCCTTGGTTCTCCAGGTGGTTGTGTTTCACATGAAGCTGTAGGTCAGTCTCATTGCGGAAATCCCAGTTGCAAGATGTACATCTGTACACCTTCTTCTCATTGCTGTGCTTCACAGCCAAGTGCAGCTGAATGGAGACCTTGGAGTCAAAAACCTCTTGGCACAAGGTGCAGCGGAAGAACACGAATGTATGCATGTCTAGTAGGTGTTTCTGCAAGTCATCCACAGAAGTGAACTGCTTGTCACAGCTTTCACAGATGTAGTACGTTGAGGTGATCATGAAATGAATGGTAACATGCTTCAGCAGTGATTCCTGATTTGGAAATTCCTTGTTGCACTGAGGGCAGGTCAATTTTGGCAAGACAGTGTCAAGATGTGTTTTCAAATGAGTCTGAAAACCATCCAAGGAAGTATACTTAGCACCACACTGATTGCAAATATATTCCCCAGCAGGACGAGGAGGAGCACCTCCAACTGCCTGCATCATCTTTAAAGAGGTCTGCTCAATTGTTACAGGAGATAATGGACTCATGGCTCTGGACTTTTTCCCATTGTGGATGTAATTCAGTGCCAAAGGAATGTTCTTATGGTTCTCCTTGATATGCTTGTTCAATTTAAGAACACTATTAAATATTGGAGAATTGGTACAGTAAGAACAAGAATACACTTCTACCACTGGATCTTTGGGGTTCCAAGCACTGGAGAACCAAAACGGGAACTGCTAAGATCGCAATGGACTTGTCTAATATGCTCTTCCAGGGAAGAATCTGTAAGAAATCCCATGTAGCAATGTGGACAAAAGAATGCATTACTGTCCTTAGCAGCAGGGTTGGCAAATCCATGAGAACATCGAATGTGTTCCTGAAGGGTGTTGAGGTCATTGAACACTTCAGAGCAGAAGTTGCACTGGTAGACCATGGCAGGCATGGTAGAAACAATCAGTGCTGGGTCTGGGGCTTCATGGACTTGCTTAAGATGTTCATTCAGATTGTAGAGAGATGGCAATACCTCCAAACAATACTGACAGATATGGGCTTGTTCAGGTTTATCTAAATGCATAGTTTTCAGGTGTATCTGCAAAACTGCAAGGCTGGAAAACAACTGTTTGTTGCAATAAATGCAGCTATAAGTAACTTTTGCCTGTTTACTTGAAGGACCAGTGATATCTGGCACTTGCTGAGCTGCCCGTTTCCTGCCACGACCTTTTGGTATAGGAGGAGCTGTTTCCACCATTGTTGAGCTATCCACCGAGAGATTTGAATCTGGGGTAGTGCTAGAGACTGATGTGTACCCCACAGTTACCAAAGACGGGCTGTTGCTGTGGTTGCATGACTCTGGCTGCTGGTGACTGTCCATGTGGCTGTACAGCTCCTCCACAGTATGGAAGTTCTCAGAGCAAATGCTGCATGAATTCTTCTTCTCACCATTATGAACCTGCTCCATGTGATTTACTAGCGACGTTTCCTCTACAAAGAGTTCATGACAGTAAACACATTGAAGAGCAGATCGGTCTTCATTAGGGGAACACTCAGGGTGACATTCTGCAATGTGCTTCTGAAGATCCTCAGGAAAATCAAAGCCTTCTTCACACTGGCTGCATTTCTGAGTGTCTTTCATTTTCCAGTCCTCCATCCGGGAAGCGGACTGGGAGCCATCTTTGTTCCTCTCGTGAACCTGCATGTGTCCATGCAGTGAACTAGATGACAGGAACCCACGTCTACAAATGGCACACTTATATGGCTTGTTGGACGTATGAGTCTTTAAGTGAATTTTAAGATGATCGCTCCTTGAGAATGCCGCATCACACTCACTGCAGTGATACTTCTTGTCTCCCGTATGAAGCTTTATGTGGCGGTCCCTGCTCCGTTTGTGTTTGAAGAGACGGCTGCAGTACGTGCACTTGAAAGGGAGCTTGTCACTATGACTTTGCTCGTGGTGCTTTAAGTAGCTGAGGCGGCTGAACGATTTGTCACAGAACTGGCACGGATAGGGCAAACCTGGTCCTCCTTCCTCTTCTCCAAAATCACAGCCTTCTCCATGGCTCGGGGAAGTCTGATCCTTGCTAGAAGGTGATGATGCTGGCCACGAGCAAGAGGGGTCATCCTCAACATCCACTCCGTCTGAAATGAGAAAGAAACATGCCCACAGGCTTAATCCCAAGAGTCAAAAGGAGTTAGAAAATGCATATGAATAACACAAGAGACTGCTACTCCTAAATAGCTAAAACATTAAACTCAGACTAGGACATTTCTTACACCAATATCCAACAGTTTCAAGACCACATTTATTTTTATCATGCTGTAAAACATTAGAAGTCATTAAATAGTTCTGTGCCTATATTAACTTTTTATTGCTTTTTTATAATTCTTTCTCAGTTGCAGGATATGTATTAAACATTGACAACTTTATTAAAATGCAGATATTAATATATTTAATGTTTCTTTTGTATCCATTGTAAAATTATTTGCGTATTATGTGAGCATCTGAAGAGTCAAAGTAAAGGAGAAAATATTACAGGAATGCTTTAAAATTAATACAGTCAACCCACATGCCTAATATTTAATGAAAAGATTCCCCTGCTTTGCCACAGGTTTGTGGTATTTTTTCCTTTGAAGTTGATTCTGAACACAGGAAGCTTTGTAAAGGCTATTTCTAAGAGACTTGGGTGTTATTCTAAACAATAATAGGAAAAAATTACATGGGAGGAACAGGACAACAATATAAACAGTGATGTTTTCTCTAATAAAGTGCAACCACGTTTCTCCAATAATGATACAATTCAGTTACTGAAAGCCAGCAGCTGGATCATTAAATGTTCAAAACAACCTAACAAACCAACAACCAGGATCAAGGAAAATGTGAAAGTGTCACAAAGGTCAGCCATGAACAGTATTTTTTTTTTAAGTTCAAGAGGTTGCCCACCATTTCTTCCTTTTTTGCAAAGGCCCCAGCCAGCTGAACTTCCTCAGTACAGCAGAACCTGTACTGTGAGGTGATCACAGACAAAGCAACTTGTAAAAAACTGGAAACAGGAAAAATGATAAACATTTATGGTAAAAGCTGAAAGATTTATGAGTTACCAGGAAAAGACAAAGGAGAAATGCTGGTCAGATAATAAACGGACTAGTTATCTATGGTATTACCTCATCTCTAAACAGGGTAAGTTGTAAATATTTTTTTCAAGAGATATGCTGTATAGTTTTTGCACCTTTTGTTTTAAATGTATATAACTGTACTTCAATGATCATACTGATAGTAACCTAAAACTTCTTTAAAAATATTAAAAGAATGTTTGAAAGATCACTCTACATCAAATAATTCTTCTATTCCTTTCAAGGGCAATGCTTGAGGATTTTTTCCTTTTAAAACTGAATACAGTAGCACTACAGAAAAAAAGATACGATAAACCCCTTGAAAAATATCTTTCTAAAGGTATTCTTGCAAAGCAGAAAGTTTCTTAATATCTTCAGCCTTCTCTCAAGAAATTTAATACAACAATACAAAAGTTAGAGCTGGCCTATATTATATAAACAAATTCCAAGCCTGCTTACTTTAAGGTAAAGAGATTTTACTAGAGTATCAACCTCTTGCTTATCCACAGGAAACAGATGAGGATTCATTCCTTTCCTGCATCTAGAAACTGATGACAATGCCATCTCACTATCAATGCCAGATGGCAACCATCTAACTCTGAGAAAACAACCAAACACCATTTCTGGATGCCTGCCCATTGACACAATGCTTTTCAGGATAACTTGGAAACTGCAAGGGTTTTTTTATCCTCTTGTTTACATCTTGGAGAGGAGGGTTTCACAAATTAAACACACCTTTTGCACACACACACATACTACACATCTGTAATTACCTACATACAAATCTGCACTACTGGTACATATTTAAATAACAAAATCAACCCCTGGCCCAAGTGCCATGTTTTTGAACCAAAACCAATGTTGTTTGTTTATCAAAAAATTGAAACATAAAAATCCTCCCTTCCAGCAAAAGTACTGTCATCTGCTAAAATGCTTCCTGATGTGCAAAGTTACTCATTGTCACAACCACCAAACAAAATCAGTCAGGTGAGTTTTTAAGATGGTTCATTAATGACTGCAATATTCACAGGAGACTTTTAATGTAAATCTGTGTACTGCCCTTTCAAATTGCTGGATTTGACTCTAAAACTGGAAATGATAAAAACGGTGGAACAACCATTTACAGAAAAATATGCTAATATTTTCTCCAGTTCTAAATTTTATATTAAATGCATCTTTCCAGCTGGATCTTTGAAATGGGAAACCTTTTGTTCTTTAAAAATCCAATATATTTCTGACATACACCCACTGATGGCAGATAAACAGGAATTTATGTCAAGCAACCGAGTGAAGAAAAATAGTCTGTGACTGCCTAGGCAACATATTTTGTAACTAAATTTAGTATTAAAATGTATATCCTATGGAGAAATGATGTATTATTGTAAAAATGTTTAGAGGAATACATAGTAAGTGTTATAAATAGTGTACCATCACTGACACAGCAGTAAATCACTTCCTTTTGTGGCCACTGCCTGCCCAGTTTTACCTATTATACAACTATTTCCCCGGCTCGTGGATCCCAGCAGGCTGTTGGGCTGGCAGCAGGTCAGGATCAAGTGTGGAATGTGACCATGGAATTAGCAATGGCAGCCCCTTTCCCCTCACCACCCAGTTCTTGTTTGCCTGGGAGTCTCCTCAGCTTTTATACGAGGGTAAGGAAAGCCGAGGGGAAGAATTTAACTATTGCAGAGAGACAGTTCTTACTTTCCAGCCGGCAAATGGAAATGTGTGCCACTTTGCTGTTGCGGTTTTTAATCAGAGTGCGTGCTAATTCTACAGAGCAATTCTCTTTATGCAAAAGGGAGAAGAGCAGCCACTTACAAATCAGACTTGTGTCCTTTTAACTTCAGAAGTGAAAATCTTTCAATCTCTCAGAGCAACAGAAGAACCAGCAAGGCAGGGGGAATTCCGCAAGGCGGAGGACAACAGGATATTTTTGGGTAGAAGGCCAACAATGTCACCAACACGCTTTCCCAACTCCCCCCCACACACCCCCTGGCGTGATGGGGCAGGGGACAGCCTGTGTGCAAAGGGCACTGGTGGCTGGCCACAAGCTCTGGAAGGAGGGACCCTGGGCTGCCCTCACACAAAGGGCTCCAAAACTAAGCCCATCAGCTTTCAGTGACCCACAGAAAGGCTTTTGAAACCATCCTGCAACAAGGAAAATGTTTCACTGCAGTGACTTTTGCTGCGCAGACTCCAACCTGAACACTGGGAACATTGTGTACAATGCACTAATGTGCCAGTGGAGCTCAGGGGCCAGGTAGGAATGGATCTGGGGACAGCAACCAGGGTAACCAGTAGTTATTCTGGATAAAGGGTAGTTACAGCTACAGCAGGATGTGAGTGATGATAATGCCTGTCCTGCATCTCCCCACCCTTCCCCACAAGGATGCTGCCCCATAAAATTAAGGTGCAGCCACTAAGAGCATCTCAGAACAGCAGCAAAATGTGACTTGCTGCTCTGCACTGAGGCTACTCCACGTGCAGAGGCACAAGGTGAGACCTTGGCCCTCAAAACTGTGATGGACAAGCTTAACATAAGATCTCCGCAGTGATCCAGATGCTTGGGATGCAGACTCCACTCCAGCCTTCCCAGTGAATCTCACTGTAGAGCCAGCTCTGCACTGGGGCTAAAGTTTGACCTGCTGTCAGGGTAAAGGGCTTCAAACCCCTTTTCAACCATTATTCTCACAGAAAATGCAGTTTGCTGGTACTCTGCACACAGCTGCCTGTATATAAATCTGCAGACACCTACACACAGCTATATGTCAATGTTACAAATCTGATCTTTAATGTTATAACAAGCTGTGTTTAAAATACTCTGGACCAAATTCAGATGCACACATACAAGTTCCCAGGAGTGGTACTCATCTATCTGAGGGAAGAATAGGGCTCCAGGTACTTGACAGAGTGTTTATAGAGTTTTAAAATATACTTTCTGTATCGACCTTTTTTTTCTTCTTCAGCACTCACTAAGTGCTACTTACTGTAAATGCCTTTTTTGTGTTATGGCAAGTATTCCGAGTTTCAATGTGATGCACTTAACATGTCCATGTAAATTTTTAATTTTTGGAACCAGTCACTTCACACTCACTGGCTCTAAGAAAGCTCTAGCACTCACAACCAAAAAACTTTGCTGAAAATCAGCTACAAGGCCTAAAAGTCTATTTAAAGATGCAAATGTGTGTGAATAGTTAGTGCAGATGTTTTTCTACACCAACTGTACTTGCTGAGTTTCACCATTTCCATAAAGCACATTAAAACAAGTGTGTGAACACTCTGAGATGAAAGTACCAAGCACTCCTGAGACTTCCAGTGGAAAGTAGAGCTGCCTGACTTTTCTCCAAGCAGACAGGAATGCCCATGATTCAGCAGCCTGAGTAAATAAAAGAGGTCCTTATTTCCTAATTCTGCTGGCTGGCCACACTGCAGCAGTCTCTGTGCTTCTGCCAAAGGGGATGCAAAACTGGAACTACACCCAGCAGCTGAAGGACTGTCTTTGTTAGCCAGCCAGGCCTTCCTGACCATCTTCTGGCAACAAAACTATCGTATCCTGCAAGGAAGACCTCCATCTCAGGCTTGATAATTCTTTAGTCTGTCTAATAGGACGAAACAACAAATTTTGCCTGGTCTGTGTTGGAGGAGGACAGCTGGAATCTCAGTTAGTAACAGGGTAACACCTGTTCAGTAGTATTGATGGCAAAAGTGCTCACTAACAGAAAAGTGAAACAACACCAGGAGTAATCCCACAAAATGAGGGGGAAGAAGGGGGGAGCACAAGAGCACAAAAGCACCTCTGTGGAGTTAGCAGCCAGCCATTCATGTGCCAACCCCATCAGACGCTAGGTCTTAGAAGTGATCTTATCCCTAGTTCTGCTGACTGAATTAACAAGATTTCTTCAGAAAGATGTTAGTCACCAGGAAGGTCTATGACATACACGTATGACATGCTTTTGCTGGAGTAGACTTCAGGACACTTGCTTTATCAAGGCTTATTTTTCTGTATGATTTAAATGTGTTTTTGCTGCCACTAGACAAATGGCCACATTCCTAAAGCAAATGTCAGCTAACCTTTATGTGCCATAATACACAGGAGCCCTCTGATAGAACACAGTTTACACATATGAACAAATTAATATTTTCAATATCCTGTAAGCAGCAGTTTTCCATTTTCCCCATTTTGCTGCTCGAATAACTGGCATAGACAAGCTGGAATGCCTTGCCTCAGGTTACAAATGTAATCTGTGTGAAGGAGGAATCAGAACCAGCATCTCCCCAGTCTGAGCCATTCCTGCAAGAATAATTCTTTATCCCCTGAAACACAGAGCTGGCAAAATGCTTAAACTGCTGGATTTGACCAAAGAGAAAGCCCAGCAGTTCAGATGGACAGACACCCCCCAGCTCTGTGTTTCTCTGAGTCTATGTCCTCACTATTCTCCCATAACAGTAATGGCAGACTGGTAACACCACTATCCCCTAGGACCCCATCCAAAGTACTAAATAGCAAGGTTTCTTTAACAGGTAAAAAATAGTTACATAGTTTGATAACAGATACTAAAAATGAAAAATTAATTACACCAGGCAGAAGCACATAAACCTGTGTACTCCATACTGTTACAGGGACATGAATGCACCTGTATGCATTTATGCACTGGGTTGTTATGTGGCTATTATTTGTTGTCCTACCATCAATCAAAGACCTGCTCATATGCCAGTGCAGAGACTTATACATGCTTATACACACCTACTGAAAAGGATGGAAAACTCATACAAAGGTACAGCATTGCTAATTTACCAGACAACATGCCATAATGTAGAACATGATTTGTAAGAAAGGAAGAACTAAATAGCAGGAGGTAGGTAGGTCAGTTAACTGGATGCATGATAAGGCTCCACAGTTTTAAATCCTTGCATTTTTGTGCAGGTAATTGAGTGGAGTGGTTATTATATATCATATAGTTTAGTTGTAATGGCCATTTCAGGTTTTAGTGCAGGCCACATTTTATATTATTACCACCACTAATTGTCTGCAGGGCTACCCTGAAAATGAGATAAGGAATCTTGGGGGAATATGCAGGTGTGAATAAATAGCAAATGAAGAGGTTAGATAATGCTGAAATAAAACAATATTGTGCTGTGTGCTGTATAGATCTAAATATCTAGAAGATCAAAGGACAGTGTTTAAGGATTAACAGGGCTTTGGTGATGACTGAAGTGTCACTGAAACAAGCTATAGTTTTGAAGTTTTTAAAAGAAGGTAGGACTAGTCTCTAAAGTAATTTTAAATAAAACATAATTATTACATAACATTTTCTGTTTACTTTCAATAGAAATGTATACAGTTTCAGAAAAGCTGAAACTTTAATATAATCATCACATTTTTTCACATCAGTGATCCCACATTAAACTCACTCATTTGTCTCATAACTTATTAAATGGCTTGAAAACTAATACTCTGTAATGGGCATTCAAAAGAGAAATGTGAACTTTAAAAATTATTTATAATTTACAGATGTTTTTTAAAATCTATCAATTTTTCAGAACAGCTTTGGGAGCACCAATTAAATGCATTAACAGTTAGATTACTGGAGGAGAAACATATAGGGGTTCCTGACCAAAAGAACTGAGACAGCTGGTAGGGAGGTTTCCCCATTTTAAATTTCATAACCAGAGGAAAGGAAGCTCCTAGAAACAACAAATAAGTCACTTCAATACCTCGCAGGAAAAACCTGCTTGCTTTTATAAAATGCTTTTAATGCCTACATAAGTAGTTAACATTCCTGTATTGCTCTCCTAAGGTAACCTAAGGCTCCAGCTCCATTAGGTCTTCTTCAGAAGACATATTACCATTACGTATGTAAAAAGGAGCATAAATGTTTTCTTTGATTGTTGTTTAAAGTTCATTTGAACAGACGGAGCCCAATAAATTCCATCTTCTGCAACCAAATTAAAGAAAATGTAAGCAGTTCATATTCTGCTCCACCTTTCAAATCATACACAAAACTCAATGTGCAACTAGAAGAAAACAGTTACCCTTCTGCTTGTTTGAGGAAGCTGGCATTTTGTGCCTCTGTAGGCAAAGAGAAAGCATAAGTAATTTTCCACACTCCTGTACATATAACTAATGACAGTCACCATCCTCACAGCTTATTATACTGCTTTACATAATTGGGAATCACATGTCACACAATTAATTTGCAGGGGTTGTTTAGTTGTGACTGTACAAGCACTAAGCGATTCAAATTAGCTCATTTGTCCACTGCTTAAATGTGACAAACACATTTACACTGTATTTCTTCTGCTGTTAAGTTGCTGTTTCTTTTAGTGGTTGTTTTTGTTTGTTTGTACAGTATGAGTCAGAGACCACCAGGCTTGTTCCATCTGAAGCTAGGGTCAGAAAAAAAACACCCTGAGAATAATTGCATTTAAAATCAAGATAATGGCAGAGCAAAATCCCATTCAAATACTCCAGAAAACTTGTACCTAATAATGATCTCCAATGAACCTCTATATTAACAACCTCATGTACTAAAAGTAGTGATTCAATCAATCAGGTTTTTGCTAGAGAGTAATTATTATAATTTGTTGTGCTGGTAACAGTATTTGTACTGCTTATTAAGAACAGCAAATGACTAGGGGATAACAGTTCAGGGTTTTTCACTGGACCCCAGTATTTCCCTCTGCCTTCTGTTTTCACTGGATTGTGCCCTCCCCCAGGCAACACCATGAATAGGACCAAAAGCCCTCTCTCTCCAATCCCCCACCCTGTGCTGCAGCTCCTTTTGAAAGTCTCAGAGCAGCAGCCCCTGTAACACAGTCCCAGTCAAACTTTTGAGATACATATGTACTAAAATGAGTTGACTATTTCTTTTTTCCCCAAGTCACAACATAAGGTGCATGTCTTGTGTCAGAGAGATGTCATTATTTCTCTTTCCTTCCCAAAATCAAATGGTCCAGAAGATCAGGCCCTAAGAGCTGAAGGAGACCCTGCTTCACAGCTGCCCTCTAAGTCCCCATTCCCATACAGCCGCAGGACCCTGCAGGGAGAAGGGCAGTCTTTCAAAACGTCCCTAGCTGGAAGCTCAGACAAAAGATGGAGCCTCTGGGTGGGATTTGCAAGCAGAATCCCCTGACAAGCATCACCTCGGGTCCTGATTTGAGTATCTCCCTTCTTTCAGTTAATCTAGAGTTTAATCATGAAGGTCCCCCATGTTTTATCATTTATGCCTGACTGTCCCACTTGTGCCTGCATTTCAACCACCCCAATTCTTTGCCTCATTGCCTTTAGATCAGAGAAGCAACAGCAGGACAGTTTGGAGGGGGCTAAACTAGGACAGAGAAAAGAAGGAAGGCAATGTGTGGAGAATCAAAAGAAAGAAATACAGGGTAAGAGAAAGAAGTGAGTCAATAATTGCATCTGAAAGAAACCCAGGCAAAAATACCTAAAAATCTTTTCAAGGAAATGGAAAGTAAAAGGAAATTAAGATCAAGCGAAAACAGTGTAGGCAGTTAACGCTTTCAAAAACACATCAGTGTTATTTTACAGTGTGCTAGAATTAAATACAGTAAATAAACACAGAACTGCTTATTTCTTAGAATGACAGAAATGTGGTGGAGGTCTTATTTACACAGGTGAAAACTCCAGGACCTAGATCTGCAAAGGGACCTAGGTGTCTCCAAGAGCCCAAGAAGCAAAGAAAGCAGGATTCATGGGGCCCTGGGGGGGAACCAGGAAAAGGTCTTCAGCCTCGCAGCTTGGGCACTCAGCTGGGAAAGGGGAGTAGTGGGCTCTTTATACATTAAAGAGGCTCTGGATAAAAACAAAAATAAACTTAAGCATGAGTTCCAGACTGCAAGAACCCCTGGACTAAAAGAGCATACTTCTCCACAGGGTAACAAGTTCCTTCTCAAATGCGCTCCTACCAGCTCTATGAATAGGATACTCTTTCCTTCAGCATTCCCAGCTTCCAGGAGAAAGGACCTATGGACAACTTAAAGACCCTCTGCTCAGAGGCAGGAAATGTGGCTTTGAATCCCCTCAGGATACTCAAAGAACTGAATCAAGGCCTTGTGCCATGTAATACTTTACCTACTTGGCCCCTAGGTAGGGAAGACAGGAACACAACATTTTCTGCTGAAAGTGCCCAGCAGGTCCTGGGCTTAGTATGACACCCACCATGCAGCACACTGATCAAAGGCAGTGGGTACCCAGATGCTTACACTAGGATGGTTTGCACAAACTATCAAACCACAGCAACCTGAGAAATTTTCATGAAAAGAAGAGGTGCCTACCAAAACAGGGTAAACTCAGGGAGGTAAGTTTTGGATAACCAATTCTATTTAGCTTCCTACAGTCCATCTATATGCCATTTTAGCCTCTCCTTTTAGATCTGTTAGTGCAGATGTGCTGCACAGCTGTTGAAAAAGATGTCCTGGAGCAAAGGTAACCCTGTTTTTTTTTTTTTTTAACAGGATGGCAGACAAATGCTTTCACCAACTCTAGTGCAGCAGAGTCACACTGGGGGCAACGTGTCTTGGGAACCTTTTCAATGCAGTCAAAATGCTGTGTAAGGCAGTCTTTTCTTCCTGACCCTCATTTTTCCCCAGGTTTGCTTGAATGGGAATACATGTGGATGTCTATGCCACGGGACAGGCACAGACTGGCAGATGTGCCTGGCTTCCATTAATATACAGGTGGTCTAGCCTGTGAGGGAAACCTAAAGAGTTTCCCAGTTCACAGTGCTCAGAAGACCAAATCGTACTATGAAGATGTCTCATGTAAACTGTCACACCTACCATCTGCTTATCTTGCAGAATATCAGTCCCTCTATGTGGAATTTTGCAAGGTAACAGTTGCATTTAAAGTATGTATATGCTTCAGTCAGTCCTTTCATGTTAATACAGGCCTATTTAGGTGACTAAATTATATTAAATTATAAAAAAAGAGAAGGTGAAATTTTTTGTAAAAGGCAGAATTTTCCTTCTTTTCTGTATAATTTCCATTCACCAAAGCCTGCTGAAATGCATGATTAAGTGTCTGAAATAGAGGGCCTCTCCAAAAATAAAGAGATCTCCACTTTGTTAAAGCCTATATCTTAAACAACCCTTTGCAACTCCCTCAGTCTAGAATGGAAACCTGGTGTGAAATACAGTAAATTAAGCCTTTTGCTGTCAGGGCTGGAAATAAGGGCAGAGCAGAATAGCGTCTGGATTTTAAATTCTTTTTTTTTTTTTATTGGCTTCATTTACATCCTAAGGTCTTCTGAGCAGCTCAAGGTGTCTTATCTCTGGCTACCAGGGGGTATTTTGCAGTCAAAGCAGTTAACGTACTTTCTCTCTCTCTCTCTTTTTTAAGGCCATCTTATCAGACAGATCTCTTCAGGCTGAGGAGAACCTATACTTATCAGTCTGTACACTCTATTGACAGCTCAGTGCTGTGAGGGACAAATGAAAGCTTATGGTAGAGAAAGATCAGTTAACCTGTTCCACTCACAGTTTAGACTAATCTTTGGTTTGTGTAACTCCAGGAAACACTGTACATCTTTTCTGTGTTTACTTGGACAACAGAGGCACACAGTCGCATCCTCAGCTGCTAAACCCTGAGCGCAGGTACAGCCACTGCAATACTCCCCAGGGCAGTCTGCCTGTTGACTTGTAAATGTGAGCAGCGCTCTGCTGACCTCCAGCAACTCCTTCTCCAGGTGACCTCAGGGGCAGCAGGCTGTTATGGGAGCATCTGAGAGTTGCTAGGATTGCCCAATGAAGCAAAAACTGAGGGCTGCATGGACTCGCAATTTGTGAGCCCTTCCCCCCGAGCAAGGGGAAGTGTGCATTCTTCAGAAAAGGAAATCCCGCATATAGTCTATTTAGCAATGAGGATGAAAGTAAACCTGAAGAGAATCCTGCAAACCTGCTCTTGGATCAGAAGATAAGGTGAAGGGCAGTTTATTTAGCTCCTTCTCATCCTACCAGGAAAAATTTTACAGCATGATGTGACTGGTAACTAAGAGCAGCCAGCCCTACTAACTGGCATTTCTGAAAAATACACAAGACAGCCTTCTCCCTGACCAAAAAAAACCCCAAACAACAACAATAACAACAACAACAACAACGAAAAAGAAAACATTTCTCTTGTTTTCTTCTTTCCACACCTCACAAGAAATGAGCCAGGTCTAAAAAGCTGCAGCTGCTGCTACCAAAAAATAATTCACCATAATTTCAGGTGAAAAAAAAATCATATTGTAGATTGAGCCTTGTGCTGGTCCCTGCTTTCTACGTTTTTATGTTTATTTTTTCTCCCCCTTTTGTGTCCAAACACTTCATGAGCACTTTTTATTAGTGATAACCCTAGACTTTCCCTGCAGAGAAGGTTCGCTATTAATTGTCCATTATCTTGGTGAGTCAGCACAAAGGAGAGGGAAAGAAATTCTCATCCAAATGGTTTCACCTCCCTCTCTTGAGAGTGATGCCCTTGTCAGGGCATTAAAGACATGAAAACCTGCCACTTATCAGAATTGTGTTTGAATCGAACTACTGTCCTTGAAAACAGAAGACACCAGATACCATCAAAATAAGCCACATTGGCAGATCCTGTTCCACTGTGACTTAGGCAACCTTTATCCAGCTTACGTATGCACTTGCAACTATGTATGATCAGTAATGTTACAGCCATAGTTTCAAGATGGGCATGTTCTTTTCCATTTCATAAAACAATAAGCATATTAAAAATGGCAACTCCCATAATGAAGAAAAGTTGGCTAGCATCTATGTTAAGTCTCTAGATACCATATTAAATTGTGGGAAGTAGTACGTACAGATTTTTTAGGAGTAGAAGGAAGAAGACACAGATGACATTTTTTTGCAAAACAGTTTGGAAGACTTCAACAGTTTAAATAAGCCTGAGGACACGCTTGAATGTAACTCATTGCTGAACCAAATCGTAAATTTTTTAATTATATGACATCGCCAGTTCTTAACAAAGCATAATTCAAACTTATTGAAATGCTGAATTTACTTGCTAGAATGAAACATATAAAAGAGGTCTTTAGTATGTCTATTAACCTGGTCAGAAATTGGGGAAAAAGAAAAAAAAGAACAATCAGTGATTGTCCGTGCTTTTCACAATTCAGTCACAAAGAGAAGGAAAAAAAAAATTTAAAAAGTTACGCTTTGCTTTTAACAAGTAAACAAGTGTACAAATTAATTCAGAGAGCTGTAATTTTGAAAATTTTCTATGTTTAATGTGCACTGCAGTTAAACTACTTTTTCTGTACAAATTAATTTACTGCATCAGTGATCGATGTTTATGTTTAGGCAATTTTATTTCTCAGTATGGTAAAATTAGACCTAATAGTTGCAACCTGTTATGTCCAATCTGTCACTGAAATTCAAATTGCCCTTTTTCCTATTATTCAAGGAGTAATTTGGAGGAATTAAAGCCATCTAAAACCAGAAGACAAACAATTCTCTGTAAGGACTCAACAGCCTGTGTCATCAACCTACTCTAGAAAGCTGTGGTCCTTCCTCACCAGAACCACTGCTTTCATTTCCTCTGGTTCAGAACATTTGCAGTCCAAAAGTGTCTGAAGACAGCAGAGGATCGTGTCACTCCTTGAAGGGAATAGGACAATGTACGTTTTGAAGTAGTAGAAACAGCATTAACAGCTAAGATCCTTCTCTCCATTTTATAATTGTTGATGTCCAGATATTTTTAATTAGTCATCCATCTATCTTCAGAAAATAGATTTTGTTCTTCATCTGGGACAAGTCAGTTATTGCCATGTTGTTCTTGTCAGTAAAGCACTCAGCTCCCACCAACAACCGTTATTTATTACTTCCAGTACTGAAATATATGTGTCAAACTTTGTTTACTACCCTTTGCCTTATTTTTCCTTGCTTCAAGTGAGATGGCTGTGCTATATACACCAGACTATTCCCTTGAATCCTGAGGCTTCTTGAAGCCTAAAACACTCTTACACATCTCCCAATGTACCCTTACATGTTTTGATCACATTTAAATTTCTGGATGGGTTGTTGTATGCTGTTTCTGTACTCATTTGCATGTTCTATTCTTAAATGCCTAACAAACATCCTCCTCACAATTAAGAAACAAATACTTACTGTCCTTTCCCCTCTCACACATCTACTTTTATCTTCAGTTTTATTTTTCTCTCTCTGTGTTTGTGTTTGGGAAGGACAGACTTGCTTTTCCCACAAACAGAGAATGAATACTTTACTTTCCAAATACCAACCTGCATCAAGGTTTCTGGTCTTGGTGGTGGTGGGTGAAATGGAAACAGTGAGACGAGAGATAAAGTTGATTTTGTGGAGATTTTGCATCTTTTCCAGTCATCTTGTTTTACATTCTTTCATAAATTTTAAAATTACAAGTAGGCTTATTTCTTGGCAAGATTGCTCAGTTCAGCAAGCTGATTAATAATTTTTCTACTAGGCTGTACTGATTAATGTGGATTAGTCAAGTGATTAATAATTGTAATGTTTTGCAGGACCAGGCTGACCTAAACGACTTGGGCTTTGATGTATTTTACAAGTGGAACTTCGTTAGATGGATGATATGTAACTTCCTGGATTCCCAAAGCTCAGCAAAGTGGCATGACCTTACCTCTTGGTTCACTCCTCTGTTTTAGTGCCCATAAACCATTTTCAGATGACAATATTTGAACTAAGACCCTTGCTTTTTGTACAGCACTTGGCTGCTATTTCCTCTTCCTCCTAGTTGTTTGTTTCATTCCCCTGGTTGATGTTATCAGACTTATCTCAATGTGAGGTAGAACACGTCTTTTTGCTGAGTTTCTAAAACAAAGACCTGAACTTCTGCTGATCCTGTGGCAGCCCACATAACACAAATAAAAACATCATGTACACGGGCAGGGGTACGTATGTAATAGTTAAATCATTTGTCCAGGATGGAAACAGACACTTTAATTCTAGTGCTTAAATTTGAAGCACGGACCATTGTATTCCACGATTACATTTACATGCTTCCTCCTGAAGTGGCCAATGAACCAAATTGCTATTTATCATCTATTGTACAAGATTTCCTGACTCTGATTGTGTTTAGACTCCTGTTTTGCTGATACTGGACTTCACAGTATCGTCAGTCTCCACAGGAGCATATAAAAGCACAAACTATTCCTAAGACTGAATAGCAGGCTCTGTGTTAGGTAATGTATTGGCCGGTAGGCTGCACTTTCTTGCTAATTACAGTGGAAGTTTTCCCTTAAAGAAAACATGGCATAGCAAATGGCATGGAATCAGCTTGCTTTCTAATTGGAGCTTTCTTCTAATTCTCTCAGTACTAAGTTTCCCTATAAACACATTCTTCTATATTTGGATACTGGATTTAACCCTCATACAAAATAAGACTTGACACAATGATATATTTATTTGATCTTTTCTAAAGCACCAATTGCAAGCCAAGTAGCATAAAGAGCCAAATGCAAAACAGTAAAAGTAGAAAGCAAAATCTAATAGCATGTTACAATATGCTATACACACAGAATTCAAAAGGGACCTGCCAGCCCCAAAAGATTCAATTCCTGACTAGTTAGAGGAAAGAGAAAAACAAAAGGGTAGCAGATGCAAAAAACAAAGGTAGGGAGCCCATAAAACAGTCATGGATAGGCCAACTGAAATAAACAGGGCTTGCAGCTTGCCTTAAAGGCAGCCAGCAAGGGCTCTGGCAGGGAGTTCCACAACCGAGGACAAGAAAGAATTGCCTTCGGCCTGTGTCTGACTCAGCCCAGGGAGAGAAAGCCATGTCCAACCGCGAGCAACTGCCAGACAGGGACACGGAATGCAAGGCTGCTGCCCAAGAACCAGGGGATTAAAATTTGAACAGCAACATGGACAGGGCTGTATTTTTTAATATATCGGTTTTCCACCCCAAAGAGGCTCCGGATCAATTTCAAGGGAAACAATTAGAAGCACATTACGGTAGTCTAGCACAGATGACTGCAGTATGGTCTTTGTCCAAGGCAAATATGCGAACTGTTCAAATAAGCTGGAAATTCATCACTAGAACCAGGGCCCTTCTTGCTGGAGAAGGAACAATGCTGGTCAATAATACTCCCAACATGAATTTTGTACTAACCTGCAAATGTGTCTCTCTGCATCCCAGAACACCAGAACACTTCCTGCTTCTTTATTTCAAGCCCATTAAGAAGGCAGCCTAAAGGCATATGGTCTAAGTGTTTCCCCCCATTTTCCACAGACTTGTAGACATTGTGCTACCACCAGTTTCACTCCTCTGAAACACATCTACTAGAGGCATATGTTATGTGCCTGCAAATATACTGCAGTCCTCCTGTAAGCAAGCACAGATCAGAGCAGACCAAATGAAAATATCACATATAGCAATGTCTCCAGCCAGCTAATGGAACTGCAACCTCTAACTCCCCTGGTAACTCATATCCCACATAAAGACAGGGGAAAAAAAAAAAAGAGAGAGAGATGCAATGGAAGACTGCCTTGTGGAAAAAAGCAAATACTCATCTTGGAATAAGGTTATTTCCCATTTGTTCCAATAGTTTAATTGCTCTTGGCCAGATGCCAGTTTTGGGTCAGCTCCTTGGATACCTGACAGGGTCTGCAGTCATGGGACTGGAGCTCTCACCCACAACATGGACACAGTGGCAGCTTGAGGAGCAGAGAGCTGGGGAGTGAAGGGTACACTAAGAGCATCCTGACCATCCGGAGGAGCCAGTAACAGCTGTTCCCGCCGAGCTACAGTCCCAACACAGGGTCACTTCAAAAAATTGGTAATCTGGGAAGAATCACGCTGTGGACTGGATCTGGCTTGCAGGACATTATTTGGACTACCCTGTATCAACTCCAAAGCCAAAGCTCTTCTCTGGCTTTTACTGTGGCAGGAAAAAAAGCCTGTTTTGTGGCTTTTTATCTCATGGGCATAATCCCAATCAAAACAATCTGAAATGCAATCAAGACAATTAGTTTTTTTATTCCTTCTGATCCTAACACGACTGCAAAGGAGACTGATAACCTTCCGGTCTGATCTTCATCTTCCTGGCAAAAAGAAATATGAACAACATCAGACAATTGCTGACTTTGTACCAATGTGCAGGCAGCCTATACTAACCAGGCAGCCTGTAACAGGAAACATTTCCAGGAATTTTACATGTGTTTTTATTACAGCAGGATCTGTTTTCCTCATTTTATTCAGCCTTGAGCTGGGATTTTAGAATGCACTGGTACCACAGTCTCTCTGCTGCTTAGAGGGTGGGATGACTAAAGAAAGGCTGCATTCTCCCCAAATTTTCTACATAACTACTTGGCTTTTGTTCTTTGGCTTTAAAGTTAGCTACTTTAGCCCAAGTTTATCATCCCCACACTGGACCATTTTATTTTCACAGAAAATTTCTAGATCTCTGTTGCTATTCAATACAAATTACTGCCTCTGAAATATTCCAATTTGCTGACTTCCTTCACAAACTAAAATCTGCATTCCCCTGAAGAGGCAGTTTGTATCACCTCAGTTTCTCTTGTGTAAGGTAAAGAGAATATTTGACCCTGACTTAGCTTTATCATGATCTCCTATTCATACTACATGAAGATTTTAACCCTAGGTGATCATGTTCATAAACTCAACTACATTCATCCCTTTCCCCGAGCATTTAATTGCAAAAAAGGCTAATATTCTGTGTGTTGCAGGCCTGATGTACTGGTGATGTACTGAACACACTGAGGTAACTTCTAGCAAGATATTTATATTAAGGAAATATTAGCAGACACATCCAACAGATACAGTGGAGGATTAGCAGAAAAAGAACTGGCCAACCTTTTGAACAATAGGCTGTTTAATTTACCTTACATTAACAAATACACTAAAATCCAAAGTCTCAGAAGAAAATCCTGTCTCTGCTGAAGCAAATGGAATTTCTGCTGTTAACTTTTAATGGAACAAGAATTTTAGCTTTGGTCTAGATCTGGTTAGAAGTAGGGTTTAAGAAAATCAGACTTATTGCCTGGGAGTCTAGTGGTAATATTCAAAACGAATGAGCTGTATTACTTGGGTTCATGAGGAAAATACAAAGTGAAAATTATGGTAACTTTTCAAGGTTTATTAACTCAAATCCCATAGCCTCGAGGGGATATTTCCATCTGCCCCATTTATATGCTACCATGACAGTTCTTGCTCTTCAGTAAGTTACATTAAAAAAAAAGCCTTTGTAGGATTTCTTTAACTTCCCACAGACAAGTATTCGGCAAAATCACACTGTGATTTAATTTTAAAACAATTAGCTCTAAACCATTTTTTAACCAAGTACAAATACTTAAACCCTAACTTGGATATACAAAATGCATTCAGAAATAACTACACGGAATGCTAACATATACATGAAAAATAATGTGTATGTGTAATTTTATATAAACATAAAAATAAATAAAGGTATATGCAAAAAGAAAGCTTTTCCCTTCTCCACAAAGACCCTAAGATGACATTACATCTTTAACTAATTCACAATAAAAAATAAACAAACTTGTATTTCTGAAATCACTCTTCCAGAAAAGCCAGCAAGGTTAACCGAGCCACAGCTTGCATTTCAAACTCCTGAGCGTGAGAGCTCCTCCCAGGGAGCACACTGCTCCTGGCCCTGGCCCTGTTAGCCAGCTGACTGGCTGGAGGTACCTCGCAGGGTACCATGGCAGCACGACTCTCAGCTGGCCCAGCAGGATGATAAAGGAAATGATAAATGTTGTGAAAACAATGTTTTTGATGACACTGATGGCCAAACCTTGCCTCTCCCATGGTTCAGCTAAAATGAGACGCACAGCAGCCCATTACGTAGTAGGACATCAAGTCTCAGTGCATTCAGGTGTAGGTAACTCCTACACCTTAACTCCTAAACTGCCCCTACTGGCCTTGTCACAGGCACCAGAAGTACTTGCACATGGTCTGTAAAGAGCTGCTTGAGCATATGGCGTGGTTCCCCACTTCCAGATGTAACTGCCTTGAAGGCTAACCAGCATGCATTGTTTTGCTAATCCTACATTTCCTTATTAAGAGTGGCTACAAACATTTATGGAGTCATGAAAGGCAGATAGATGGCTTGCAAAAGGATCAGAATGATTCCTGTGTACTCTCCACTTTATGAACTTAGTGAAGTCCTGCTTTATAGCCAACTCTGGAAAACTTTCAGCTGTGTCTCTAGTTTCTCTCATCTTTTCACCATTGCCCTACACTTTGGCTAAGCTCACAGTGCCAAGAGGATCAAATTGTTTTGGTCAAGTTTTCAACACTAAATATTGAAAATTTCCTGTATTCCTGTACTCCTAATCAAGAGCTCTTTGGCAAGAACTAACTTGTCATTTTCTACTGCAAAAAGTGCTGATCTACCATCTGAGTCATATTATCAACATTTTTTTTTTTGGAGTGAGGTGTTCAATTGTTCAGAATTTGCCCTTTTATGGATTATTAACAACGCACGTGACTTCCTGAAATAAATACTAATGCTTTGTTTGTTGGCCCTCCCAATCAATTTCTAACTGAGAACCAATTTGTCTGAAACTCTGCTGACAACAGTTCTATTTTCTCTACCAAATCATAGACTTGTATAGTTAAGCACGCAATTATAAAAAAATCAAAAACAAAACCAAAAGCCCCTCAAAACCTTACTGGGTTTCACTGAGGCTCTCAGTCATCACACTCATTGGATGTGTTAGGCAACAGTTTCATTTTCAGAGTTTTACACAGTTTTTGCCCTGTTTACTTGTTGGATTTTTTTTTAAAGCATTTTTAAATTTAAGATGCAAGACTGTTCCTAGGAAAGACGTATCTCTAACAGGATTGCTAGTTTTCTATTGATGATTTTGCTCACAGATTTTGGAGAGATATAAGGTAACAGGAAGAATTAGTCTACATCAGTCTTGTATCAGTGTAAATTCAACGTCAAATATGTATTTTGTCAGATGTCAGTGTGAGACCTGTGAAATCAGATTAGGTATACAAAGATGGCTTTCCATTTTATAGAGCTGTCTGAAAAGCTACTAGTTCTTCAAGATGTGTAGTTCTTGTAAAAATGATTGCTGAGCTCTTCAGTTTGAAACATTTTATCAATATATATATTTAACCACTGAAGCAATTATTATCACTGCCCAGTGGCAATGACGAGTAGACAACTTTGTACAGGTTTGGCTCTTCTCTCCCCCTTTCCATTTACAACTGCCAAACTGCCCGCTCTGTTTCTTATGTAAAATTGCAGATGTCTTCTTACTAATCAAGAGCCTAATACACTCCAGATGAATAAACAACTTCAGCACTGCAGCATGAACCTCACTTTTTAAACCCAGGATTTATTGGAGCGGCCTGTTCCAAGATCTCTCAACTTAAAAAAAGATGGTTTACTGTTCCTGGCTTCTACAGCCAGGGCCTAATAAATGCATTGAAACTATGTATTCGTCCTTTTGCAACCTAGTATTCAAAGAGATTTCCAACCCTACAGTGGAACATTATCCAAATCCTTTGAAACCATAAGTAGTTGCTCAAACTCCATCATCCAAATACAGAAAACTTCCTATGGAATGGAGGGCCAGGTGATCCCTCAGCCAGCAGTGCCTGGGCTGTGGTGGCCAATGCTCACTGCACCTCCACTCCCCATCGTACAGGACAGGGACTGAGCTGCTTATCTCCAATGCCCATTAGCAAGGAGAACATATATTTTCCAGTATTTCCCTCCCATCATGAAAGAAAAGAACACTTTAGGGGAACTCATATAGTTGTGTATCAATTCACTGACATTGCCTGCTCCCAGAATTTTGCTGCTGACTCAGCCTGTAACCCTGTTAATCAAAATTAGTTTAAATATTTCTATTTAAAATTAAAACCTTCCACAGCCAAAACTGTTCTGTGTACTTTAATTTACATTCTCTAAATTGGAGAAAAACAGATCCTTTCTTTGTTATCATGTAGAAACAGGAAAAGAAAATAATAATTAAGCTTTTAAAGCATATATTAACTCATGGATTGCTAATTTTTTAATTATTGTTTCAAAATATTGGTACCCTCCTTAGAATTTCCAGATTACTAATGTGCTTGCTAATATTGAACTGCTAAGGGTGGTTCTATTAATAAGATGTATGTATATAGAAAGCTGGAAAAAAAGTAAAGGTTATAATATTAGCATACCTTACTCATTTTTAATTAAAGAATTAAAAAGCCCAGTCTTTGGAGGGTTTGGGAAAATAGTGTAGCCAAATGAGACCAATTAACTTCATTAGCGTCTGCAAATACCTACTTTTCCGGCACATTTCTATTTTTCCATCTGCTTCACAACTACACATGTCTACAAATTAACATTTTATTTATGATTTAAGGTTCCAGTTCATGAAAATTAGGCATTCATTGCACACAGTTTCCTGTATTTAGTGAAAAAATCACTAAATTATATGTCTTTTACTCTTTGCTCTATTTTTTCCTCTGAATGAAAAAAACATACAACTTGCAACTGCAAAACAGCCCCAGACCAAATCAGGGTGGAATGTTCGAAGTGGAAACACTGATACTACAATAGGAACTGCAAGAATATATATTTTAAAATTAAAGTTGCAAAAATTCAGCATAAAGGATATGATAAAAATGTCATTAAAATGTCCAATTGAAACCTCTGAGCTGCATATTTTCTTGAGCCAATTGTTATAGCTCAGGAGTCAGGTAAGTCTTATCACACAGAGCATCAATTTTGCTCATCTTTTTCTCAACCATTCAGCATGCTGCACAGAATGGACCACCAAAACTCCTGTACCTTGCTCTTAGGAAAAGCTTTGCAATGGTTATTAATACAAAAAGGAGATTGATTATTACAGTCATTTAGCAGTAAAGAAAATACATTTACAGTTTTGATATCAATCAAACTCACTAATTTACCTCAACCTCACCACCATTAAGCATTTTATTTATGATTATTCAACAACTCTGAGTGTGAGCAGTTTTAATGAACAACAAAATCTTCTCTAATGAGTCATACTGATAAAATACTTTAGAAAAAACTATATTTTTATGAGTTGGATGAAAGGAGCTGTTAGGATTGTTTTACATGTCCAGAGAGGAATGGGCACACTCTGCTTCTGATTTTGCTTCTCGTGTAGAAAAGTCAGCAATCATGCTTCAGAAAGGCAACCCACGATATGAAGAATCAAAAAAATGGGTAGGAAATATTAATGGAATATTTTAAATTTAAAGTACAATTTCCTGATGTCATTCATGAACTGGTCATGTAGTTTTCTTGTTTCAGCTACAAAATCATTTTAGTTACTAAACTGTGATCCTCCAGGTGAGGTGAAGCCAGGGAAATCACTTCCTCTCTTAGTTAAAGTACTGGAAAAAGAGAACAAAACACTTCCACAAAAAGTCCCCAGAACAGCTTCATTTGTAAGGTGAAACCTAATGCCACTGGCAATACCCATAAAACAGTTCCATGCCCAATCTCAGCAGGATAGCACAGCTCCCACTCTAGCCAATGGAGACAAATGGAGGCTCTTCACTAGGCGTTATGTCTCAGTGCTTTAGTCATGGGTGTGGTTCCACAGTTAGGAGAGCTCAATCTCAACTGAAATGGTATTCCCTGTATTTTTATCTTTGGGACATCTGCCTCCTCAGTTAAAGACTGCCCAAAGCATGGACAAGGTGCTCCGGCCACTCTGCCTCTCAGCTGAAGCACAGGCAGCCAACCTCCCAGCTGGAATAGGAATCACCAGCATGCCGATATAAAAGCCAGAATAGGCTGCAGTATATGTTAGGAAGGGCTTTTCTGTTTCTCTCAGACATGAAATGTACTGGTCTCCTTTGCAATTACTTGAATCTGACTGAGCAAGACACTCTGTGTATCTGCTCAGAATACACCATTTTGCTGTCCATACATTGTTCTGTAACACAAAGTTCAAGGCAACAGTAGAGAACGCTACTTCACTATCATGAAGCTCACAAGAAGAGGTGCTCTCTCTACACAAATGAGCAAATGCATTTACTTCCCTACACTGCCATTTTTCACATTCAAGTCATCATCACTGCACTACATTTACATCTGCCATCTCAAAAAGCAACCTGCAGAATCTAATGCAAACCCACACTTCTCGCCAAACTTTGAATTAAGAAGACGACTGCAACCTTCCTGTTCAGCAAGGAGAGACAAGGAGTGCTCAGATACTTTTGTGTGCCTCTTATTTTTAATTTTATCCCTTTTAATATTCAGAAACTGACCTACATGAGTGTTGGTCTCATGGTTTGGAGGAACAGGTTTCCTCCTTCCCAGATGCAGAAAAGACAAGCAAAACCACTGAATAACAGGCTAAATCAAAAGCCAATCCTCTTCATTTAGCACACTGAAACCCCTTGCATTTAACTACTCAAACATAACTCTGTGACTCTGGAAGAAGGACTAGCCGTCGGAACTTGTATCCAGCATAACCACCAAGACATCTGAGCAAACTGAGAAAATAAACTACAGGAAGTGGAGCTGCTTGGAAGAGACAATGTAGGCATTGCAGAATACCTAGAAAAAACTATTACACTTGTACCTTGTGACCAAGCATATAAATTCCATTATCGTCCTCCAAAAGATTTTATACATTTTGTTAAACAAAGGAACAAATACATAGCATTCACCTATTGCTATGCACGAGGTACACAGGGGTATCTCTGTTAACATCCTCCTTCTCAAAATCAGTACATAAATACATTCAGACATGCACTGGCCAGTTGGCTTATTCCTTAACATTTAAACTTTGCATTAGGTTATTAAAACTCAAGATTAAAATACTGCAAGTAATAAATATTTATACAGACTATCTGAAGATATAAAACTGATTTTAAGTAATGGTGTTGATAACAAAGCAGCATGAAATTTGTGTTTATGATGTTCTACGTACAGGACAATACATTTGTTCCTTGTCTGATTTGTGTAGATTCCAAAAAGTAAGAAAAGACAAATACAGAAAAGAGACAAAGGTTGGGGAGGTGGGGTGGGTGATAAGAGAAATTCTAGAAGTTATTGGAAAGCAGATGTAAGCACACTGGTAAATACATTTTTTTCCCTCAGACAGATTTCACAGCTGGGATTTAGATAATTTCCTGTTCAATTTTTTGCCCATCAGCAAGAAGATGGTGGTATGATAGAAATGTCAAACCAGACCCCTCTCAAATGGATCCATTCCACCTACGTTTTAATGCCAGTTCTCTCCTCATGCCTCTGTATTTCCCATTTCTGCCTTGAAGCAAATTTGCACTGCTTTTTCCAAATTGGCCTTTTGAATGGAAGGGAATTAAGAAAATTAAGAGCTACAATAGCAAAAGGCAAAATATACAATGTAAACATTCATTTGCCCCTGGAATATTTGGGAAAGGATAGAAAATATATGCAAATAAAGGCATATTAACAAGCACCTTCATTTAACATAGCTGTTCATGGAAGCCCCTTTGATCCAGGCACTCTTGATACCCATCTTTCTTCTCACGCCCTCCTGAATGATGAAGTGAATACTATATAATAAAATCCACATGGGAGCCCAGAACACATGCTTTTCTCCTCCACTCCCCCAATTTTAAGTTATATACACTTTTCAATCCATTTTTCCCCAAGCTTTTCAGCTCTGTGATTACAAACCTTCATCTTACAACTCTGTCATATTCTTCCCACTAACTCCCATCCCCCACTCGCCCTTTTTTTTTCAAGTACCCCCAAAGGTATATAATAGAATGGTAGCACACATTAAAAAGTGGCTAAAAGAACTATATTAACACAATGAAAACTCCACATAAATGTTATGCAAATTTGTTATGAATCAAACCTGCAGTGCAAATTTACTACTTTGCCGAATGACTATAAAATAGCGATTTGTCTTGTATACATTTTTAATGTATTCCAAATCATTTATATTAGATTGTCTGTTTCTGTTAGTCAGAACATTCAAATTTTTAAGTGCAAAGTAAATATAAAGTGCTACATTTTTAATAATATGCAGTTACACCACATATTTTTCTTGCTTTTTACCTCCACTGTGGTCCAGGAACACATAATAATAGCTGGTTTTTCCCCTAGTTATCTAATCATTATACTAAATATGAACCTGTTTGCTATTACTTCAACATTTTACAATTATCATTGCGAGAGCTACTTTCAGTGTTCTAGGAACAATTGTGACTCTTAGAAGCTAATGGCGTACAGCTCTTTAAATTCAATGTTTTGTATGTGCATACAAAAAGGAAAAAGAGAAAATGAGCTTTAATATTTTTGCTTAGTTGTATACAAAATTACATACATCTGGAACACAAACATCAATGTATTAACTGTATACCTACTACTTAAATTCTATTTTCTGTTCAGCTCCTGCACTTGATGATTTCTAAGTGGGCAAGGCTGGTTCCATTGCAATTATTCTGCTTCTCTGTCCCTAAAAATAACCAATGCACACCTGTGCACTCTACTTCTTATTGCTCACCATGCATTTCCTTTGACAAATAAGACAATGATGGGGGAATTATGAGCTGCACTTCCTTGCAACTCATGGTGGCCCAAATAAGTGCCAAACTGGCCAAAACTGAGAAAAAAACCTCCTCTCTTTCTTCATTAAAATAGGCTGAAGTTCCTTTTATTGTATTAAAAAAATGTAGCTGCATAAGCTCTTCTGGAATAAGCTTCACAAAATACATATAACTATTGAACCCCACTGTTTCTCACCTTTGAAACACAAAACTATACAGTGGTAGTTTCATATGGTGCTAAACGCTATCACCTACAAGGCTATTACAATATATAATCTATGTTAACATTGTCACAGAACACGTGTGTATTTTACAGCAAAAGAGGAAGGGAGTGTGAGATAAAATCTCAAGGTTAAATGATGCAGGTTTGGAGTTGTTTTGGCCGAACGTCTTCTAGTTCATCCCAAGTAGACGCAAAATGCAGGAGCACAAATTTTACAATAAAGGAAGAAGAAAAGTTTTGTAGGAAAATCATTTGGACCCATGAACTACCACATCGCCACAGGACAAATTAAAGAGAGTAATGCTGTAAGACACTAAAAGATTTTTTCCCATCAGCATTCATTCCAAAGTGGATCAGACCCCAAGGCAAGCTAAAAAAAAATCAGGGGTAGTCTACATATGCATGATCATGGAAGGACTTGGATGAGATGCTTTCTTTAGGATCTTCCAGCCCTATTGTTCTTTGACTTCAGTCCTGACCTATTTCTTCAAGACATCAAAAATCATGTTTTAGCAAGGGGAAAAAATTAGGCACAGAAAACAGAAAAAGAAAAGGAATGTGCTTTGTGCACATGGTATATAACTGGGAGTTCTGAAGGAACTTGGGTATAGAGCAGTTAAGCTATCTTGAGAACAGTTTCAACAACAATAAAAACATACCACCTCATCAATAAGCCTGGGAAATGCAAACTTGTGAGCCTTCTTTTCTATGAAAAAAGGTGTTTGAACTGAGAAATGCAAGCAGTCATAGGGTGGTAGGTCGCTGAGGAAAAGGAGATAAAGGTCACTTTGAAAACGACTGTTTGATATGCTCTTGTCCCTTAAGATCTGAAAACATCACAACTCATTTAACAGAGATATGAACATATGTGATTGCATAATGAATATTATTTTTTAGCATGGAAAAGTCTCAAACAGGTGACTAAGAGAAGAAAAAGTATATCTCCCCTTAGTAATCTCCTGAGCCACTTAGTCAACCATGAAAGAGCTCTTCCAGCGGTCTTAAGAGTAGCAAACTCTTAGGTTTGCTGTTGAGTGTGCTGGCTAGATTTTGGAGGTTTTTTTGAAATGGCACTAGAGAGGTAAAACTGACAGTAGCTCTCAGCAAGATGGACAAAAAAAGACACTTGGGTATGAGGAAAAGGAAATTCAAGTGACCTCACCTCCCTGAACATTATCATCAAAAAACACAGAACATAAAAGGGAGTACGCCCATCTACCATGCCCTATACAACACTGCAATAGTAATGCAGGCCTTTCAAACTTTTATATTTTAAACTTTTGGTAAAATACTATTGGAAGACTGAAAATATAGCAGTGTTGTCTGTCCAGTTATATGGAGCCACGTGGCAGAGAATTGCTTGGTCCGGAGCCTCTCCCCCTTGTCAACCCAGTCTGAGAAGATTTCACAGGAGGAAACTGGTCCTTCCTTTTGGTCCTCAGGCAGAAACAAAAGAGGGCATTCTTTATGATGCTCTTTGGCAAACACTGCCTGACACTGCTGGCACATATGCCGAGCTAGTGGCTTGAATAGTGTGGGGAGGAGATTACTGCGGCACAAAGAAGCTGCTGGTGAAGACCCTGCAAGTCTGCAAACCTGACTATGATGCTCAATTTGGACTTCTGAGGACAGTCTTACCTCTTTCATCACCCTCATGTGAGTCTTGAGGTTATCCCAACTCTCTCTGAATATGCTGTGTTGCCCAACACACTATCTCCTAGATTATGTAGCAGAGACAGAAACTCCCAGAATATTCTTTTGTACTCAATGATCTTCAAGAATTTAGGTAATGAACCCCATATTAAGGTGCTTGTGATCCAGGTGTTTAATTCCCAAGGACCTAAATCTTGATTTAGCAACTTTTTAGCATGTCAGAAGTATAGCTCTTTCTTCCTTATTGTTCTTATTAGATAAATATATCTCAGAATTTACCTGTACTAAGCACAAGATAAAAATTCCAATGCAAACCCATGTTTGGGAAAGTAGGAGCAATAATAAAACCTAGTTTTTATGTATCATACCTAGCTTAATAACATTTTGTGTGTATTTTCATCAGCATACACCAAGAGCTTTTTAACAAGGAGGACAGTATCATTAACCCGATTTTACAAATGAGGAAGCTGAGGCACAGAGCTGTGATTTACCCAGGAAGCAAACTGACAAATACCACATTCCATCACTTTTGCCACAGGAGTCATCATCACAGACACCTCTGTTCGTGCATATTTTGTTTGCGAGCTGTCACTGAGGCAACCCTCAGAACAAACCCCAAGCCCCTCAGCCACAGCAGCGTGTCTCTCTATTGCAGGGTGCATAGGAAGACTGGGCATGCCTGGAGACACCAATACTTCCAGAAGATGGGCTAGTTTGTAAAGGACCTTGTCATATGCAGATGCTGACAGTGCTTCTCCAGTACCCACTCTGAGAGGACAGAGGTGGCCCTCAATGCAGCCCTGGCCCAAGCTGGCAGGGTCACACTGAGCACAGCTGCTAGCTGTGTTTCCAGAAGTTGCGTAGCTCTGTTGGTAGGACCTGCTCAAGGCTAATAAAAACCTTGCCTATCACTACCTTGGCCCCATGCTACCCTGACATGACTAGATTGCTCGGGTTCTAGGGGCAACCAGGGCTGCCCCTACATGCTGCTCTTCACACAGGCAAGGCCTGCCTGGGACTGCCCAGTAAGACACCTGAGAAAAGCTCATAAAATGCTGCATTGGGTTTCATCATCAGTGCACACATCTGAAACATACACAGTCTGGTCTGACTCCCCATTTGCAGCTGAGGATGTCAGTCTTACCAACAGACCCTAGAAGGGTTCAGCCTTTTCCAGTAAGCATGTAAGAAAATAATTGCTGTCCCTGAAAATAAGCCTTCTGATTTGTTTTAGGATAGTGGAGTCAGTTCTCATGAATTGTAAGATAAACAAGAATCATGTTTGCATTCCTTTGTGAAAAGATATCACCTGATGGACTTCTCAAGTGACCAATGAAGACGGAGAGGTGGTAACTTCTCTGTCCAATCTCTGATCACTGTCCAGAAACTTATATATATGAAGTCAACAATAAACTAGAGACTTCCTTTCTTCTTCTCTGCCTAAACACCTGTTGTGTGTGTTACTGTGTTTCTATATGTGTCACAGTAACAAATAATGGAGAGAAAAAAATAACCAAGGAAGTGTCCAGTCCAGTCAGGTTCAGCTGAAAGACACAACCCTAGGCCTGAAAAGCCCATGAGCACCTGAAGATGTGTTTGGAAGCCTCAGGAGGTCCAGTAGACTCTTTAGACACTGAGAGCATCCTAAGAGTCAAGCACACCATTTCAGCATCTCTTGTGCTTATACCTTTGGTTAGCAAAGTTAAAGAGTGGCATTACTCTCCCTCCTTCCTCCCGCACAAAAAAAAAAATTGAACACTAGACAAATAATACCTGATGATGAATTATTCTCTGAAGTATCTTATTAACACTGCTTTGTGACTGCTTTCCCAATCACTGAAGCTACAAGACCATGCAAAGCCTGATACTTTGAAACACACACAGTCTGCTGGAAAAACTACTCATCCACTCATACAAGCCCCAGAAGGTCCTTGCATTGATGAAATAAGCACTGAGGTTAAGGCAGACACTATCAGTACTCAAACCTCCAGCTCGCAGCTGTAACAATAGCCATTAGGATTTAAAAGCAGCTTTGTCCAACTACCTCTTGCATAAATATGAGTTTGTGACCAATATATCCATAAACATCAACCCATTTGGCATAGCCATATCCCTTCCATGCTGCCACTGAGAAAGCAATCACAGACAGCTCTTCTGTTTTATGGCCTCAACAGGAAATTGTGGTTTTGCTACATTCAGGGTTTCTTTACTCTTTTGCACTGTAAGAATTGTGTTTGATTTCATATATAAAGCAAAATGCTTCCAAGTATAATTCTGACTAGTTAGCAAGTAAAGGATACAAAAAATTTCTAGTTGGGGAGGTCACTACCAGATTTAACCACATGAAAACTTCACTTGACTAACAGGGGAAAATAAATCTATTCTAATATTCGATTAGCAGGACAGGACTCATAACCATAACAACCATTCTGGTGTCTCTGGTAATTGAAGTGAGCAAGCTGAGTTAAGCTTAGTAAATTAATTTCATTTGTGATTATGTAGCTAAATCAGTCTCTCAATACAGATACCAAAAAAGAAAGGTTAAAAAAAGCTCCCTAACCCTTAGCACAATAATTTCTGATAATGCAAACTTGAAAAAAAAGGATTTGCATTGAAATAAAACTAATTGCTGGTAACAACCAAAGAGACTATAAGACATGCAGACAATGACATCTTTAACTAAGACTCACAAATACCTCTGACTATAACATCTTTTTTTCCAGGTCTATATTGCTTTGCCAGATTTTAACTATTTGGGCTGGAATTTCTCATATTAGATATCTGTCTCAGGACTTGTCTACACTGGTTTTTTTGGAAAGTCCACTTGAAGTCAGCTCAAATGTCTCTAAGAAGTCTGGAAAAACATGCTATCTTTTTCTGGAAAAAAGAAAAAACGGTCTGAAGACATTTAACAGAGAAGTTGTGGAAATTGCATCCTCACGGAAAGGACTTAAAATTTGGCTGTACAATCAGTCTCCTATCAGCCTTTTACTGTTCTTAAGAAAAACAGTGCTGGTCTGACTGAATTAATACACACAAAAATCCCACTGTGCTTTCAATAAAGATTTGTTAGCATTTGGTAGCTAAACTGCTGTGGATTTCTCTGTAAACATGTCACAAATCTGGACAAGACCTTCTTTACCACTCTTGCTTACAAGGACCATGGTGATGCTAGACACATAAATGAACCCGGGTAAAAAAAATCTCCTATTTGTCTGACAGTTCCTGCTGCTGGCACACAGGGAGGACAGAGGACAGGAAGGAAGGAAACTGCTTTACCATAAAGCATAAATGGAAGGTATGAGGTGTCATGAACGTACAAAGTGCTAATGAAGGATACATTTCAAAAAACCCACCCCCTTACTCTGAAAAGCATGCCTTTAATAAGGGTGACTCAGTTCCCTATGGGTAAAATGGGCATTATAATGGCACCTTACTTCATACAACAGAGAATATTTGCAGATCAGTCAACAACTATCATGAGTGCAACACAAAAACCCATAAAGAAATGAGTTAATCTGATTTAAGTGCCAGGCTTCTGTTGCAAGGAATAAGCACGGCACAGGGTCACATACTAAAGAAGGAAAATAAAACATAAGCTGCTTATTTTGCGGCACTCTTCATCCTGTCCAGGGAAAGTATAAGAAGTCCTACATGAAGAGGAAAAACTCAACACATGCAAACACACAGACACACAGCTTGATAACTGAGAGGTACAGCAAAACATGTATACACACATTACTGCTAAGTGATGCAGGTGCTCTTTTGAGTGAGAATTTTAATTACACAAATAGAAGAGGAAACCATTGCAATATATGTTATATTTGCAACACTAGAAGTGTTTGGAGTAGTCTTAGCAAATTAATGGATGTTTAATTTTTCTTGAGATTACATGTAAAATTCTTCAGGCTTCCCATCCACATAACTTCAATACAAAGTAGGACAAGGCACAATGGACAGATGGGAAGGCTATCTGCTCCACAGATTTGTAGCATTTAGAAGTCTATTGTGGAACTTAAGAAGGAACCTTGAGAATGAACACTGCGTGCTGCATATTAAACATTTAAATCTAGCACAGACCATAACTATTTAAATATGTTGGTATGTCTGCTGTTAAACAACCCTCCATCTAATAAGACAAAGGAAGAAAGGGGAATATCAAGAGGGACATAGCCAGAGAGAGACCAGGGTAATGGATTACACCTAAAACTAAACTAATCTTCTGCCAATAAATACTCTCCATGAAAAAGCCTGCAATACTGAAGTCATTGAAGAACTGAAAAAATCACATTGACATATACAGTGAAGCATACATTCTGCAAAATTTCCAGCTCCTATAGTGATAAAATTAGTACAAACAGGATGAATATTAAGATTCCTTCTGACCTTAAAGTAAGATTTTCAGAGAGTGCACTTTTCAGGTTTCCTTACATGCATGCATTATTTAAGAGATTACAGGAATACATACTTATAATGATATTATTTACCTTTTTTCTCCTTCTGGCCTAAGAGATATTCTGCAATCAGGGCAACCACAAAGTACTGCACTAAATTCTATCCCCTTAAATTAATGAGACAACCAGCACAGGCAGATTAAAACTTATGACCAGGCAGAAGGAGACACGACAACCTCAGTAAATATTTAAGCCATTTGCCTGATCAACCATTTTAGCAACTGTTTCTCCATTGCTAATGCTCACATGCCATTACAGACATGTACATAAGCACACACACAAATGTAGCTGAAGTTTCTTTGAACTACTGTACAAATTTCCAAGCCTCCTGCATCCAATTCTGACTTAATCCTGCTTCTCCTTTTTTTTTTTTTTTTTTTAAGAAAATATTTCAAAATAAAAAAAGAAAGAAAAAGAAAGGAAAAAGCCAGGTTTGATTCTAGTCAGCTTGTGCTGCTGCCTGCAAGGGCAAAGGGTCACAGCAACATGTGAGGATCACAGGGCTTGGTGACTGAAGATCACCCATGTTGTGGAGCTGGGAGCTGAACCTCTCTGAGCCCTCCTTCTGCCACTCTGCCCTTCGCTTCGACACGCACCACAAACACGCAGTGATCCATGAAGGCAGAGAATGAAGGAAAGGTGAAGAATTGACAGCATCTGCTAGAGGATATCCACAGAAACTGCTGCTGAGTGGTGAAGACGTGCAAAGGCTGGCATTCAGCCATAGGCTGCCGGTGGCAGAAGAAAGTTCTTTTGAGGGGAATAAAATAAGAGCAAGAACTTGGAGTGGGGTGAATTTCCTCTTCAGTATCACGTCTGCATGCGCAGACTGCACTTTTACTCTTTGTAATGCTCAGGAACACCACTATACAGCAATCCACTTAATTGCCCTGGATTCAGCAGCTCTCCACCCATGTCAATCATGTCATCTAACACACGTGCACACACACAATCTCACACACACTATCTCTCTTCCTCTGCTTCAGACAAGAAAAAAAACTACTAATTTAAAGCATATCAAAACACACTTTTATAATGTATAAAGATAATACCCAATGGACTCCTGAGAGATACATGAAATTAATCCCAGTTGTGAAGGCCTTGATATTAGCTCTTCACTCCTGGGATGAATTTAAAATCCTACAAAAGCCCATGATTTATTTCCTTCCTACACAACAGCAACAAACACTCACATAATTTTTAAGTAATGTAAAATATCACTTTAAAGCTGTTCATACACATTTGAGAGAGAGAGACAGAAGGGAAGAATTAGTTGTTTCAAGGGGTGAGCACTTAAGGGTCCATTCTACCTGCATAATTCCCATAAATCTTATGTTTATGAATTGAACAAAAAGGGTGAAGAATTGTTGGCACAAAACCTGCCTTTCATCCACTTCCTATGTTTTAACATACAGTGCCTCTTCTAATGGCTAGTTAAAGGTTTTTATAAAATAATATTTTTCTATCTCAAACTTGTGCATCAAGTAGAAGTGTTTATTACAGTGTCTTTCTGGTTATAGGGTTTTAACACTCTAGCCAGTATGAAGCCTCTTAAATAATTTTGCAAGGCACCTAACACTATGTTTGGTAGAGGGAGGGAACTCTGTCAAAACCAAGTTAACTTTCCTACATTTTCATTAAGTTCTTCCCTTAAAGACAGTTGTGATATGACAACTTTTTAAATGATTTGTACTAGATGTGGAGCAAAATCATCATTCCATTATCAGTCTCTCTCTCTCTTATTTAATTGACACATTCAGGGTGTGATCCCAAACATTTCTGGGCTTACAAGACCACATCTTATCATTTATACCTCTGCAACTTTGTGACATTCACGGTTCATTGGTACTGCCAGAAAGCTTGAGTTATCACTCTGTATGACATCACAAGAGTTTGCCACAGTAGCAGATGATGTAAAAAAAGGCAAAGAAAAGAGAAAGAACTAAGTATCAAGCAAGCATAACAGATAAGAGCTTAAGTTTTAGAAAAAAAAAATCCATTATTTTATTTTCATAGTGTTTTATTGTTCTAAGATAAGTAACATTAGGAACAGAGTTTTTTTCCCTACGTTCTCAAAACTTGTTACAGGATGGGATGAAGCCATGAAAATCATTCTCAGGTTGAAACTACTTCCCTTTTAATTTATTCTGAAAATTGTATCAAACCAAAATATACTTCCTTACCTCTGCATTTTAGAAAATGATAGTGTTCAAGTCAGTAAGTAATGTACAACTACAAATACAGCAGCATCATGGCAGAAATAAAAAAACTGTAATCAATAGAAATTTGTGCTAAAATGGATACAAGAGGCACTCAAAACCACTAAGTCAGTCATTTGAATTTTCTTCTATTGTGATGCTTTCTGCAGGGCACTTAAAAATTTCAGCCCTTAATAAAAAACTAGAGTTCTGTTTTTATGATTTTAAGTCACTGCTGAATGTTAATATGAGAGTTAAAAAAAAAAAAAAAAAAAAAAAAAAAAAGGGTAAGGCAAGTTATTCAACTGAGAAGTTCCACAAAAACTTAAACATTCACAAGCACCTTCTTTTCTTTTCAAAGAGAGGCCTATTCCCACCATCATTTTGCAGGATTCTATGGCCAAGTCCCACCACTGCTTACATGGGTAGCTGTGCACGGTGCATCAGAAGTGCACAAACAGGACCGGGAAAAAAACCTTTGTTTTACTGACCTACAAAACCCAGCTACAGTTGCAGTGAAATTGAACAGTATCTTGCAATTTCATCCCTTAATTAGGAACCCAGCACATGGCAGAAGTCCAGGCCCTAGCTCAGGCTGTTTATCTTTCAATACTTTCAAGTCACTTACTAGCCAAAAAAGAAATTACAACGTGATTTAAAGGGAAATCAGTCGGCTTCCAGGCTCATTCCTTGCCTGCCTACTCCCTCTTCTTTTTCTCTGATTAAAATGGCTGTAACCATACCATAAGTCTGATCTGTTCAACCCTGCAAACAGCTGTCCCACTATGCTGCAAGAAAAACATTTGTAAAAAATATTGGGTTTGGTTGAACTGTATCCTTTATGTTCCTGCTCAAAAATTCCAACAAAGTTTCACAAACATTCTCTATGTTATGTTTTAGCAAAGAAGCTGTGATGGCTTAGGAATTTCATATGTAGCACTGAGTGCTACACCTCAGTTGCTGAGCCCCACCTCTCTGCAAGTGCTCCCCAACATCCAACAGCTTCTGCTGCCTCTTCTCCAGATGCAATGGCTCAATGCTGAAAGAGACCTCCCTCAAGCACCCTGCCACTGACTGAGCCCCCAATCTGATGTCTCCAGTCCTTCACCTAAGACACCCCTTTTCCTTTTGTGTGATTCATCACCAGCTCACACAAGCTGAGTATCCAGATGGAAGATCCCTGAGTAAGAGGTGCCACTGCACACCCCCAAAGCAGAGACTCAGCTGCACCGATGCTTCCTGTTGAAACTGGGACAATGCTGGCTTTCTGCACACTTGATGATGAAGGTAAAAAAACTGTTGCACAGAGAGCAGACTAACCTGGTGAGCCAGACAGTGAGTTCATCCAAACCACACTACACATAATTCTTCAACTGCAAGTAAAGAGCTTTGCTGCTTTGTTTCCTTAGAAATAGAGCTCATGGGTTTAGATGTATTACAAAATCTGTTATTGTTTTAATTCACTAACTTTAAGAACATTTCCAAAAATGGATTGTGATCCTCCGTGTTTTCTAAAACATCATAAATATAATAGCAGTTCCCGAGCACTTTGAACAGTGAATGTAAAATTCTGTTCCTCAGTTTTCAAACATAAGGAGGACCTTAAGTATATTTGACAATTCCCAATTAGAAAGATTTGGAATTTATTCAGGAACAAACGAATTAGCTTTTTCTTCAACTGAAGTTAGCAAAGCCTCACACAGTGCAAAGGTGGGAAAACTTTTTACTAAATGTTTTTACCTTGTTATACAAGCATGTGATACAACAATCTAATACAAAGTATTCAACAAGATGGTGGGAATACCTGGTGTTATATCCCACTCAGTATATTTTGACAGATACAAGTAACATTCCTAGATCATAAACTAGAACTGTGTGAAGCAGAAATTTCTTATTCTTGCATTATGGATAATACTAAAAACATTATATAATGCAATACGAGGATATTCTGTCTTGGGGTTCTGATGACAAGCCACTTGAGCTACACTTTTTTCCTTTATAATGTCACCAAAACTCTCAATGGAATTATATATAGAATAAATGATAGGTGATGGTGAATTACAAGGCTATAATACATCCAGTAAGCACCTAATATAGTTTTATAAATTACAGACTTTTATAGCTTTATATTTTACAGTGTAATGTCACACTCTGCAGTGACACCATACTCAATTCAACACATGATACCACATTTAAGAAAAAAAAATAGAGAAAAAGCAGCAGCAGCCATTTTTTTGATAAAGCAAAATTACTCTAGAGGTGTACAGATTTTCCATTTGAGAAGGAGACACAGATATCAAAATGGCCTCAAGGAAGAAGGTATGTGCCAGACAATGACCAGCTCTGTTGTTCCTCTACACCGCATAAAACAGACGTGTCTGCCTAACACTAGGCACTGCTGCACAAGAGATCCCAGGATGGATTCTGCACTCAAGGGATGCGGCAAGGGGTGCTCCACATCATTGAGCAGCGACTTCTCCAGCTGATTAAGAAGCGGCACTGATGGGCTTCACTGGGATTCCCATCCAGAGCTCTTCAACCTGACAGATAACATTGCATTTTGGGGGTCTAAAGGATAATAGTGAAGCGAGGGACTGCAGCTAAGGGAATATTCTATTCCCAGAACTCTGGATTGGGACCACTTCTGAGGCAGGAAATTAAATACTTTCCCTCAAAAAATGAAGCCAATACTATCATACAGCATCCACCTGCCTGTGTATACCCCACTTGCTAAGTTTTGGATCCACTGGTTAACTGCAACTGAATCTCACTCAGGAAAAAAGTCCATATGCTATCAAGTTCCTATGAATTCTGAGCAAACAGAGAGACAGGTAGAAAAAAAATTATTTTCTCAGTGCCTTCCTTGAGGATACAGCTCCAATCATCCAAGAAGCACATCGGCAGACTCTAGGCAACTGACACTGTAAGGGGGTGGAGCAGGGGGAGAGGGAAGGGGAGAGGGAAGGGAGAGTGAAGAAATCAGTCTCTAGATTAACCCAAGAACAGGACATTTACTCCATCTTCCTACTGCATTAAGCACCAGAGGATTCCACCATAAGAAACAAGAACATAGGAAATCACAAACTTGTTACTGATAAACAAGAACACCACACAAGAATACAAGTGACAAAGGCACACTCTGGCTGTCCTATCATGAGGTAAGTTGGCATTTGGGTGCACATGCCTACTGCTCCCTCAGGTGGGCAGCAAACAAGACATCACCGATGTCTTCAGACAAGCCTCACAACTAAGCCTAGTTAAAGGGGATAACACAGAGAAGACAAGAAAAAAGAGGATGATGACAAAACAGAGAGGCCTTGCCTCAAGCTGCACCAGGGGAGATTCAGGTTGGACAGCAGGAGGAGTTTCTTCATGGAGAAGGTTGTTAAACACTGGAATGGACTGCGCAGGGAGGTGGTGGAGTCATCATCCCTGGAAATGTTAAATGAAAGACTGGATGTGGCCCTTAGTCCCATGGTCTAGTTGACAAGGTGGTGATTAGTCAAAGGTTGGGTTTGATGATCTCAGAAGTCCTTTCCAACCTAAGTGATTCTGTAATTCTATGACTTTATGTCTCTCTCACCTGAAAATACAACAAATGGTCCTCACCAGAATGCAACTCATATTAATGTCCAGATTAAAACAGGAGGACATCACACCATAAGCCTCTACTTGAGGTACCCTCATATCAGCCCCTAGCAATGGCAAAGATGTGACACAATGAATGAAGCTGAGAAAATTGTCTATCTGTCTGATGGCAGACACCTGTCCAAGCAGATTCACAAGGTGCTGTCACATTGCAGAAGCCAAAACAAGAGTATTTTCCTTCAAGGTGCTCACAGCTGGTATCTGGGACTTTCATTAAACCAAGAACAGGCTCAGTTGCCCACTGCTTACCTTGACAAGCAAAAGTGCTCCTCCCAAACTGCTGTGACTAGTAAATAAGGCTGGAAAAAATCCCAGTTGAAGGACTCAGAAATAAACCCTAAGCTTCTACGGAAGCAGTCCTGCCCTAAACCTTAAATGTTCCTGTTGTTACTTTTCCATCATTAGAAATATCATGACTCCAAGAGACTAGCAAGTGTCCTACAAAAAAATTCTATTGCACACCTCATGTGAAGTACATGTTGGGTTTCCAGTTTAGACAGCACTTTTTAAATTTAATTTTATGGTTTAGAAGTTTCTGCATTGTTCTACATACTGATTCCCTTTATTGTGGAAATTGTCAATATTCAAGAGGCTGCTACAAGACAGAGAAGGCTCTAACACATGGGTGAGACAATCACTTATGACACTGTTATATGATGAGGCTGCTGAAAGCTTTAGTCATTCATACAACACACAGGCTTCATTGAGAAAAGAAACACCACTTTGGCCTGCCAGCACACTGTACAAACAAAACACAGCCTCTGTTCAAACAGGATTTCTCTATTTCTTTTTTTCAGTTAAAATTTATTCCAATGACAAAGCAAGCAGTGCACACATTTCACAACCACCATCAGGTGGGAAACGTGGCTAAAGCTTCCTGATAGCATATCTAACCAGCTAAACAGAAAGGATGATTTAATTTTGCTTCCTGAAACACCTGCTTTGAGCCCAAAAGTAGACATCAAATCAAGCACATGGTTATGACATAGTAAATGTTTCAAGTTGAAAAACAACAACAAAAAGGAGATAAGTTCTAAAAAGAAATAAAAACTAATTAGTGGTTACTTAAGTAGTTTGGAATACTAACAACTGAAAAAACAGTTTACATATCCTGTGCTTTGTTTCTCCACTTTAATGCAATTGGACCTTTTTTCCTCTTCTGCTAGAAGACAAGGCAAATGACATTGCCTGCCACCACTGAACAGATGCATTGCTGTGAAAGTAGCCTCTCTCCAGTGGAAGCCTTGCTTGTCCTTCTTTGTTGGCTTCTAAATACACACTCTGGTTAAGAATACTGGGTTGCAGTATTCTGCATACTCCTAGTGCATCTGAGTGAAACTGAAAGTACTGAGCTGTACTCAACTCCTCTGAATAATCCTAACCACATTTCTCCAGGGTGAAAATCTTAGAAAGGATAAGGAATGACATTATACTAATTTGGAAAGGAGGAAAATGCAACACACTGGCCTGCTAAGACTGACGCAGTGCATCATGCCACCATGCCAGAGATCAGAGTTCAGACTAATCTTTTAGTTTTGAGCCTTGGGGGAGACAGGGTATGGTTCAAAAATAATGTATTTCGGTGTCATGTCTGAGAGAGCGAAACCAGTGCAGCAGCACTCCATCTGGCAGGCCGACTTTGCTCTGAAGTTACACTGAAAAAGGACTTCGTGCTCAAGGCTGGGGGTTGGAAAAACAAGAAATGTGGCTTCCCCAGGAAATAAATTTAAGATTATGCTGATGCACTATCTGAATCCTTCCTAAGGAGGCAACAGAAAATTTAAAAGTTAAATCGAGTTGTCCACGACATGCTCAACACCATTTAATGGGAAACTCCTGCTGATATTATTCATGAAAGACACATTGCTTACCAATACAACTAAAATAAATAGAAAAAAAAATTAGAAATCCCAAATTACAAAACCTTTCTCTTTCGATAATGACTACTGAAGAGGACAGATGCATTTTCATGAAAGGCACCACATGGAAGAGAAAATGTCTCCTCTTTTATTTTTAAAAAGGGTGCCAGATGCAAATGTTTCACTGGATGCCTATAAGTACTTAAATACAAAACACCTTCTTCAAATGCATTAAACACACAGTGAGGCACTTTAAATACACTTGCTTTGTCAGACAGGCAGCTGGCACCACTTTTGTAATGAACAGGACAAACATTCTGTCCAGTGGAAGTGTTACCAAAATATAGCAGGAGGCTCAGCTTGACTTGCACTTACAAATATCAAAAGCAGATTCTTCTCATTACTTTTCTTAAGCATTAAAAAATACTGCCTAGCTCTCATATTCTGGGAAGGAAAGAATAGTTTATGTTTTCTTTTTAAATAGGTCTCTCTGCAGAAGGCGCACGCCAGCCTCAGCTCCTGCTCTCTCATCTCTGAATGGTACAAACCCCTCCATCCTAGCCTTTCCCAAACATGCACTGTTCTTTGGGTGATCAAAAGCTTCCCCTGATCATCAATTATTCTGCCATAGTAAACAGAGAACCTTCAGAGGACAGCAGCCACATGAGCAAAAGCATTAGTTAAAACCATACGTGCCATCAAACTTTTCACGCCTGCACTTGGTGTAACTAATTTACCCACCTTATACATTTTAGGAGGAAAAATGAGAAAGAAAATCACTCAGCAAACTAGGAAAAGCTAGCCTTTCTGAAAGTGGGATGCGTCTTTCATAAGCTCACAGCATTTAAGGCCACCAAATGCAAATGCAGTGCAGAGTTTGCCTCATTTACTAAGGAGTGCCAGAGGAAAAGATTTCCTGAAGAATTAGGGGGAAATTATTTTTATACTCCCCCAAAACAGAGTAAAATGCCAATTCCACTTGAAACCATACTTGAGGTTTTAAAATTCCCTTATAATTTCCCTGAACTGAGAATCACTCACTGTTTATATCCCTTTTCCCTTCCTCTAAGGAAGTTAAAAGCAGCGTTTCGAGCAGGCTCCATGCGTGCAGCCACACCTAAAACACTAGGCGATGCCTTCCCTCCCCCTCCCCCAAATCCATGAGCAGCCACAGCTGGAACTGTTTTGCACGGGCCGGCCTAGCCGTGTGCGAGCGCTCGCTCCTCTTTGTCCGCTCCGCGCCGGCCTCCGAGGTAGGGCTGCGTCCCTCGGGACTGCGGGAAACAGCCCAGCCCCGGCTCCCTCCCGGCAGGGGCAGGAGATGCAGTGTCAAAAGCCGGCCACGGAAAGATCTGGAAAAGCAGCCTGCAAGGAGAGAGGCTTTTGCCTTTCTGGGGATGACAAAAAGCACACAGTTGGGTTTCGCATTTTTCCTGCTGTCCTGGAAGCTTGGCAAAATCACGACCGGTATAACATGAAGCCTCCTACTGTAACCATAGGGTGCTTTTAAAAATAATTTAGTCCTTGCCTTGCAAAGCGTATCTGGGACATGTGCGGGGCTGGCCTGGCTTTGGCATGCACACTCTGTCCCCAAGGCTAGGGACAAACGGAGAATGGGGCGCTGAGCACCAGCACTGCACGCTGAGCAGGAAAAGGTTCAGCCACGTCCTGCTGGTCTGGGAGGGAGACAAGGCTGCTCCAGGAAAAGGCACCACGGAAGTGAGCAGGCAAACTGCAATGTAAGTCAAGTTAGTCATGGTGTGAAAACTGCAAGCAGGAGTATTTCTGAAAGCTAAAACACAGAGTGGGTTTATCTGTGGGAGATGGGACACAGGGAAAAACAAAGATGCACCACAAAAGCAAAATAAACTTCTACATGTAACAGAAACATTCTCGGGATGTGTGTATGCCTGCACATCCACTAACACACATACATGTTAACTCACTATTTCAAAAGCCACATCTAAAATTTCATTAAAAAAAGCCCAGCTGCTTCTTTACCCTGACTTTGTCTTTAAGGACTTAGCTAAGCCGAAGGAGTGGCCAGAAAAGAAGAAAAAAAAAAAACCCACTTCAACCCATCTCTCTCAAATTCTTTTATTTCAGCAATGCATTAAGCAATCTCCCTGCAGAGTTATTCTCTTCTTCCTGGTGTGGATAAAGCTCCCCCTGGGGAGCTCTGTAATTTCCAGCTTCTCCGAATTCAGGTATTAGTAAAGACCGCTTGGGGACACGCAACAATATAACTCTACATTTTCAGGCATTCGGAGAGAACCCCCTAAGGGTCCCAAGTTCAAATTTCTGAAATGTAGGCATTGTAAAAGGAACCTCGGGGGACTCCAGCAATAGAAATCTGCTGAATTCAAAGCATTTCCTAAGCCCTGGCAGGAGCCTTTGCTCCCACTGGAGGCTTTTTATAAAACATGTGTTGCTGACATGTTGACAGATTGCTCAGTGAAGTGTTAGGTGCATACACAGGCTGGCCATTTAGGGGGACATCAGTTTACCCTTCATCTCTACCTGAAGCACCATGTTTTATACATTACCCGAGGACAGGCAGAAAACAGACACTCTCCTACAAAGTACAGTATCACTTGGCAAGAGACAGAAAAAAAAAAAAAAAAAAAGACCCCCACAAAACTAAAGATTACACATATGCACACGAACACACAACAAGGAGAAGAAGAGAGCAAGAGAGAGAGGGGGAGTTGTACAGCATCTTCCAAATATCAAAAAGGTCAGAAAATAAATTAAGTGTACAATACAAGGCCTAGACTGGAAATTGCCTCCATGTATCAGGCCTGCCACCCCTTTTCTACACAGGCCAGAGCTCCGAGGGTATAATGAGCAAAGGAATTTTCTAATGACAGCTGACTGTTGGGAGGTAATCTGATCAAAGGCCGATATTAAATCCAACTTCTGCTCATATCAGGGTATTAGTGATGTACGACTTAATAACCCAGCAGCTCCAAAAGTGCTGCCGTGGCAACAGGATGGAAATTGGGATAATAATGTATTCATGGTGCTGGCGACCTGGGGCTGCAGTGCGTGCTCTCAGGGGAGGGCACTTCACCCTGAGCCAGACGTGTCTGGGCAAAATCACTTCACAAAGGACAGGAGTTGAATACTGAAGAGCTCTGGCACTGATGAGTGTGTCGATAAGGGGAAGAGTGGAATGAAGTGAAGGGAGGAAAGGAAAAACATTTTCAGCAGAAGAGCTTGAGTGGTGCTTCTCTGAAAAACTGATGGGGCTCAAGAAGCTCTCCCCGACAAGTACAACCAAAATGGATAATTATTAAATGAACATAAAACTACATTCTCTGCAAAGTGCTGAAGGATGGATAGCACCAGCTTACACAAAGTGACAAGATTTTCACATCAGGCTACATCTATCTTCCAGAACTTCCACTGTGTATAAAAGGGCCACTGCCTGCTACCATCAATATCCAAAATTCTTTTAACATTAAACAGCTTTTCAACCTTTCCTGCCCTTAAATCTCTCAAGGAAGAAAATCCAAAAAAAGGTCATGCATGAGCCACACCTTTCAGGGTCTCGTAGCTGCATTTCCTGCATAAATGGAAATCTCCTTCACATTATTTCTGCCCCCCCCCCCCCCCATTATCACTACAGCTATGCATAAAATATCAAAACCACAATTTTTGTTTTTCTTTCTGATGTGAAACCAGAATGAAATTTGCCAATACAATACAGTCATGTCAGTGCAACTTTACAAATTAATCCAACATCAGTTCCTTTGATTCTTTAAATTAGGAAACAAAGATGGATATATGTATTAGTTGAATTCTATTTATTTTCTAGACAATAGACAATAGAGAGAGGGTCCTTCTTTCATTCAGCCATTATTCAAAGCTACTTTAAAATGCCAGAGTCATTTGCGGGGTTCTAGCGGGAAGAGACTGAGGAGCAAACTTCTGTTTGACTGCATCAGGGGAGGGGACTGGGTGTCCATTCATCTGACATTCTCCCTTTCTTGCCCGGTTTACTGGGCTATCCCCTGGCATAAATTTACAGCTATTGGAGTCGCTCACAGAGTCACAGCAGACCCCACTTCTGCTGAAGAGGTGCTGAAGCACTCACTTCAGAGAAGGGTAAGAGGCAGCTGAAAATCTGCTCTTGACCACTGCGTCATTCTCACATCCTGGATCCCAGGGAAATCCAGCTCTATACCGTGTCTCTGACATATGATGGAGGGGATAATTTAGAATATCCCTCTCTGTCTTCATGTTGCACCTAGTGCACACAACTTATGCCCTGTATTCTTAAGCACCCTTCCTGCCTTTCCTAGTATTACAGATAATTTGCTAGTTTCAGAGTGTACTTATTACAGGACTGTCAGAGGAGTTTTTGTTTCAACAACACGTTAACTTTACTGCACTTATAAAAAACATTATGTGTCCCCTGTGATTCTGTGTGTTTAAGAGCAGCGAAATGTTATTGATCCCAGTGTGACAAATCAAGAGTTAGGTAATGTCTACAAAACTCAATTTTCTGCAAGACATAAAACCCTTTTTATGAAACCCTTCCTTAAGAAATTCAGGAAAAATACACACAAAAAATGAGAGCAGAAAGGTCAGAAACTATTTTTTTTTTAATTAATGTAATCCAATTCTAGCCTAATGACAGGCATATGACCACCGAGGCCAATTTAAAGCAATATTTACTCCCACTACTTTAAAACAGTATGTGAAAACTCCAGTTTTCTGAAATCACTTTGATATGATTAAGAACTGTATTTAGAAAGTCCAGAAAACTAAATTCAGTTCCCTTTTGGCAAGCATTCATCACTGAGTACACTGTAAGTTTGGATTCAGGCACAGGTTACATAATACGTAAGATTTTCCAGGATTTCAGTTCAAACTGCTCATATATGACCTTAATGTACATTTACAGAATGAGTTGGCTTTTAAAAAATCTCAATGATGAAAACATCCTATTCAGTTTTTCCTAGAAGCTATACACGTGCCTAAATTCCTTTTTTGTAAACCAGTTTCTTTTTCTCAAAGGCTACATAGAAGTAGTGGTGAAATCCTAAGCGAGAAAGGCTCTAAAAAGCAGCAGTAACAATTCAGCTGTAATTTGCATGAGACCCACATGCATCTATAGAAGTTTCAGATATGTATACATATTGGGATTTTTTTCCCCAACTGTTCAGGGACAGTAGGTACTGGTACTGCATTTAATTAACAAGCAAATGTGATGCCCTGCAATGTGAACAATACTGAGCCAATCGTTTATGTTCTTAAAAAACAGATGTATTACATGCACTGTACTACTCCTGAATACTAGAGTATCCATTTTATATCCTTTCTCCAGCAAACCTGAATCTGTCACAAGCTTTCCCTTGCTCACTAACCCCTTTTCCCTTTTTAGTTTTAGCTTCCACCTTAAAATTTGTTTTCCAGATCTGTTGGTAGTTCTCTCCCTATTTCTTTTCTGTCTACTGCATTCATCATTATTCAGCTGCATTATAGCACTTAAAAAAAACATCCCAGCTTTGGAAAAAAAAAAAAAAGAAAGAAAGAAAAAAAAGAAAGAAATCATTTGATTTTCATTGCCCTGGAGAGAATTAAATACCCCCAAGGAAAAATTCTGGTACATTCTCTGCACACATTTACATGCAGCCAGTGAAGTAAACATTTCCATAATTGCTCACTTCAGAACACGTTACCCAGTTCCTAGGTACAATAACTGTCAGGAGTCAATGAGGAATAAAGAATTTTCCTGAATCCTTGCACATAACCTGACTAGCATTAATAACTCCACAGTTGTACATAAGTTAAGAAATGGATTACTGCCAGGCAGCAACCTTGCTCTGAACACTTTGGGCATAATACATTCTTCAAACTATCATTAACAAAATAAATACATATTTAAAAAAAACCCTAAAAACTCAAGACTACTGATAATAAAGTATACTTCCCTCTCAATAAAAACTATATAGCACAAACTATAGCTTTTTCTTAACCTTGGAAAATATAGTAACATATGGCTTCCATTTACTTCCAATTTTACTTGTACTGTATGCTTCTTTGGTGAAGTTGTCTTCTATTGCTAAATGACAAAATGAATGATGAAACTCAGTTGCTATGCTAGAAAAACAAAAAACAAACACTGGTGCCTTATCCCAAAGGAAAACTGGACTTCAGTTATGAATCATCCTTACCAGCAAATTTTGGATATCTTAAATAAAAGACTTTATGTACTTATAGAAAACAAAACACACTCTAAAAACTTCAGTAGAATGATCCTCCTTCTGCTCCTTATCTTTAGAATCCAGGGCTGAGGAACACACCAAGAACCTTAAGTGGTTATTTAAATAGAAGTTCCCTGCTACAAAGGACACCAATGAATAGTGCTAACATCAAATATGCTCAGTTTTTATTGCGTATTTGCAGAGCTCTTCATATTGCTGAGACCACAATGAAAAGCCTTGTAAACACGTAATAAAACCAAGCTCATTGGATGTTACAGTATTAACAATTTTTCTACAAAATGAAAGTATATCTGCTTTGTCACCAGACTGATTTGAAAAGCTCTCATCTGCTGTATGGTTACTTAATTCATTTTAAAAAGATATTTCATCTAGAATCTGTGTAATTGGACTGTGAAGAAAATTCACCTAATTATTTTTTTTAAATGTGGCATTTTTGTTTGGGTTTTTTTTAATGGTTTATCTAGACCATCAAGTTCTGAAGACAATAAAAGTGTAGCTCTGTGTGTTATAAAGTATTTATGATATTTTCAAGGAATATTTTCACCCAGGCAGAAAATATCCTTTTAATAAGCCCTTTTTACTGCAAGAAGCTATTATTGGTCTTTTCTTTATTGTTGTTTTCATATTTTCAGCATAAACATAATGGGGGAAAAAGAAAGAGAGAAGAAAACAGTCAGAAGACAGATGCAGACAACAGAAACATTATATAATCTGATAAAATAATGAATAAAATTAAAACTGGCTGTCAGACAAAATGAAATGCAATTTTGCTTACAATTTTCAGAATGTCTATGGAAAAGCAGCCAAATCTACGTACTGCATGCTGTCTGTAGTTTATGGATATACATAATAACCAAAGAGGTACTTTGATTAAAAAGAATGCAATGATGAGCACAGCCTAAAATACTGAATAATGCACTTGAAACAACTTCTCTGAAAGCCTAGAGGAAATGTTTGAAAGCCCTATTAACGCAGAACAACTAACAGAAGAACTCATTGGTTACGTATTTGGGAAATGCAGAGTAATTCCTACTAGAGACTCCATTAATTAGAACAAATCCTAACTACTGCCTGAGGGCTGCCAGAGACAAGGATTTACTCCCTAGTCTTGCATGAGCAGAAGTCTTACTGGGGTCAAAGGGACTCATACACCAGCATTGAATATTTAACCCTCTGAAGATTGTGGTTCAGTTTGCTTTCAAGTTATTAGGTAAATCACAGCCAAACCCAGATATCAAGTGCCAAGTGAAGTGGAACAATACAACAGAAATAGGATTTTTCAAAGGAATTTGGTGAAGAGGTAGGTCATCACAATGAAACTCTGAAGAGATTTGGTCTTATCTCCTATAAATGCCCAACAATAAAATCCCCCCTCTAAGACTATGCCTATTTTGCTCCTCTAGCTGAATCCATTTGAAAGAGAAAAAGGATTGTGAAAAATGTATGAATCTCTCCTGCCTGGGCATGAGAGTTGAGATGGGGCTTGACTTATTCTTTCTTTTGAACATTATAGCACTTAAAACACATCCCAGCTTTCCATGATTCTTTTGCACAATTCTTTTCCATGATTCAGGGACTTAACTGGACACCTGGCAGAACCACACAGGATTTAATCCTTCTCTTTGATGCACAACTTATGAGGTTTTTATGTCATCTTCCTGCAAAGATTGGCCACTATTTGCATAACTGTGGGAGAGAAGCTCTCCTCTCACCCTGGATGTCTGGTGGTAGTGTTCCACCACACCCTGAGGGTTAAATCATTCACATAGTAAGGAGTTCAGGAACAAGGTTTTTCCACCAGGTGGGAGGGACCTTTTCTCTGCATTATGACATCATTTGCTTCCCACGACCTCTTGGAAATTTTCATTTAAAAAATATCTTGCTCCTGCAAGGACATTTTGGTGATAGCCTCAGTCTCTCGTGTGTTCTTCATCTGGCAGAGCGAGTCGTGGCTATTTGTCTTTCAGTATAGGCTTTACAGCTTTCAGAGATAATTTTCCATGGAGTCTGAAAGCCAACCATCGGTGGTATCACACCCTAAGATAGTTGGTCACCTCAATGATGCAGCTCCACTCCAGATATGCAACAACGCCACAAATATCTGAAAAGAGGCAATTTCCTATCTGACAACACTATAATCAGCACCAAAGCCAGCAACTAACACAAACTGTATGTTTATGGTTCACAAGGCATCACATTGTTAATGAGCAGATAAAACAAGAAGAAAGGGCTGTTCTTTGTTTACAATACTCCCCTCATAAGCAACAGATGTCCTGATAGACTAGACTGCATTGGCTTTGTTGGTTGAGAACCTCCCGCTGGCCCTGGATGAGAACCAAGCATCCATACTGATTTTGTTACAATTGTCAGCTACTTTTGTTACTACAAAGCATGAACTGTTGCTGACTCATCTGTGGTCCCATGGGCACAGAGGAAATAATGTATGGAGTCACGCAGTGAGTCCATGTATTGTTTTTCCCCTAAGATGACTACTGCTTGTACACCCAAGAGTGCTTTCTTGTGGGGTGCCACACAGTTTCCTGACATTACTCTTCCTGGTGACTGTGTGGATGATGAAATGGCTAGCAAACTCACATTCTTCTGGTTTCTGTTGATGGCACTGAATGATTTATGTGTGTTTTGCCAGAACCAAGACATAAGTGAAGATGAACCATTCAACATCCAGACCAGTGTACTGGCAGTGAATCATGGTTAGGTACAATGATTATCACAGAAAGACCACACAGACTCTTTCAAGAGGGGCAAACATGCCTGAATTCTGTGCTGGTGTGCTGTGATCCTCTTGGGTTTCTATGTTTTGGGCCATCCAGATAAAACCAATGGCCAAACAACCTTTTTGTATGATTTGATTTATAGAGTAAAGTATAGATTAACATTATATCCTCCTAGAGAATTTCATCTTTAGAGCACTTCAAAATTCCAAAACTTTGGCTGATGAAAGATGCAGAAATGCCATTGCTGTATATGGTTTTAAATAAGAACATTATTGCTCTGCTTTGTCATCCACTTTGACCCTCCAACTCCTTTCAGCCATCCTTTACAATACTGTTCTCATCCACTAATCTAACTAAATGTGGAACCTATACATGACAGAGGATGGGTCTCCTGAGGTGCTTTACTCAGAGAACACTCCTCCGGTTAGCTCCTGAAAAGCTGGCAGGTGCCCTGTATAAAATCTCAAACTTCTTGAATTCAGTTTGCCTTGTTTTAGTACAGCTTAGATCTGCTGGATTTGATGCTGCAGGGCCAATTTGGTGTGGGTTGTTTTGGCTGAAGTGTGCTGGAGGAGAAAAGAAAATGGGGAAGAAAGCTATAGTGGAGGTAGGGAATAATTGCAGAGAGTTTAAATAGCATTTGCATACTGATCCTAATTACTGCTCCCATTTTTATGAACCGTGGTAAAGAGAGTTTTATAAATTGAAAAAACAAGCTCATGTATTTATTTGTTCTCACACAGGGCTTTTTGTCATGACAGTTTATAAACGCCTACCTTGATGTGCCATCAAGACTTCCTCCCTTAAAACATTTTTCTCAGCCTCTTCGGTCATGGAAGCTGCGGGTGTCAGACTGTGACTTTGAGGGGAGGGCATGCTCTCCTCAGACATTCAAAACCAAGCATTCATTATAGCATATGCCATCAAGAATGACTTGTTTTTATATTCTGCTCAGTGAACCAAGATTATCTACTTCACTGAGAAGAACGATGTAGGAGCCCATCTCCTTTGTTTGTTCTGCTTTCAGACAGACAAAAGGCAAGTTTGATGAATGACATATGGATGCCTCAAAAAGTTGTTAACTAGAACCATTCTGTGGCTTCCCACTCCAGAGCTTCACCCTGTCCCTTGTAATATGGCCATTCCCTACACCTCCAAAGGGAAACTGCCTTACATCTTACCAAAAAATTATTTTCCCCCTCAAAATATAGTTGCAAGGATAATTTTTTTGTCAGTGCGGGTTACAGCTTGTTGGTCCAGATCACATTTGCAGTGGGAATTAATGCAATGCTCCCTTTTCATTTCTCCTGGCTGGCAATCACTTCATTTCTGAAGCAGAGTGTTGTGTGAGTCTGCTCTATAAAGCCCTGTCTCATGAGCACTGTGGATGTCCTCGAGGCATGAGTCTGATAGTAGTCCAGGTAACTGTGAGCACCATCTGAGTGAGGCACAGGGTAATAATAAAGATGACAGCAGTGCCTATGCTTCTCTTGGCTGTTCTCTTTTGTTTTCATTTTCTATATTTAAAAAACATCATGCTTCAGCTTAAAAAAAATAAAAAATAAACCAATGACTCGAATTTCTTGAGGAATTTTTTGAACTGTAACTTTAACAAGACCTCAAGAAATGATCTGGTAGTATTCTCATGTTACTACCACTCAGCAGATGAACTAGCTGTCTACAGCAGGTTCCTTTCCATCACATGAACGCTTGAAGTTTGGGTTCGTGATACTAATAGCACACCCTTGAACTGTGTCTTCATTCTTCAACATGACACTAAAAGTGGACTGTGTGGCTCTGGAGCCTTTTGTCAGCTCACAGTGATTGAAAGATCTTCCCTGAGGCTCTTTTCTCCTTAATATCATGCAGAATTTCTGCCTTCTCTTTCAAAAGAAAATTCCTTGTTTAACTTCTCTAGGGTCACTGTATACTAGTGCAAAAAAACAGGTGCAAGACAGGTCTCTCTCTCATGTAAAATTTCTGTACGCTTCAATTCTCCATAGATGATTCACATCATTTCTGGATCAAATTACCTGGTTTTAACTACTGACAGGATCAAATTAACAAGGAAAATGGAATATAAAATGAAACACATTGTAATGAGGGTGTGACACACAGAGGTACTGCTAACAGACAGAAACCTGTTCCCCTGTACAGAAAGGTGCCTGTACGCTCCTGGAACTTGCAGCAGGCCAATAGTGAACAAGTTCTGCAGATGAGCAATGCATTCAAAATAAACTGCACCTATGCCTTCCATGACAAAGCTTCTGTCACTTGGATTCAGGCATCTGCCAGTTCAGAGGACACGGGTGTGAAAGTACAGTTTTCTACAAAAATTTGTATTTCAAAGAATTGGCTCTATGAAAGGACTGTCACACCATGGAGACAACATACAACATCAACAAGGAAATTAAGCAGAAACCAGTACATTTCTGTCCTTTGCAAATCAAATACAGATTTGGCACTTGCAAGCTGTGCATTAAAGCAAACATGAAACTCAAGCTACTGGGGATCTTGCCAGCCTGGGAACTGAAGCAGCATCCTGAGAAGGAGTTGTTATTTACTCGAAAGTGAATACAACTCTCTTTCTTAGAGAGCTTAACTGTGTGCATGGCATTATACCATCCAATACAGACGTCACACAGTTACTGCTCACTGCTGCAAGTGTCTTTGCACAGAAATCCAGTTACTCCAGTCTAAGCAATAAGCTTTCCTTCTTAATCACCTTCTTCCCTTTTGATACCCAGACCACGATGCAAAATTCTGGGTAACTTCAGCAATACAGGAGCCTGAACATCCATTATGTGCTCAGTCCTCCTATACTTCACTAAGCATGCATACAATGAACTAAGTTTCTGAACAGATATAGCTTTGGTTCCCAAATCAATCTGATTATTGCACTGGGCACAGGGTCCTTTCCTCAGGTATTTCCTTCTTCACTTTCTCTAGCAAACAGCAATAAGTAACAGCAAATAAAATGCTGAAGAAAGCTGCCACGGTAATACCTAATTGCTACTTCTAGAGAAAAGGTTAATCTTTGTGTGTGTTGAAGTGACTACATTGAAATCCAAACTTCTGTTCCCTCATTTTGCATGCTAGTTCTGCTTTTAGCATCACTTACTGAAAACCACAGAGACACAATCCTGTTTACTGTTTTGTCTGGTCACATTTATTCATGCCAATACTTAAATCTTGTAAGTTTCATAAATTAAATTGGAGAGGTAATGAAGGTGAAAGAGCAGAGGACTGTCTTTGTAGCTTTCAGTGCAAAGAGGCATGGATCTCAGGCACCTTTGCATCCTTTCAGCTATTAAGATATTTATTCAGCAATTAAAGATTTTATCAATCATTATCCACTTCACCTTACTTAACACAATTTGCCATCCTTTCAGAGAAGACTTTTTACATATATGCAAAATTACTTAAGACTGGAGATCCATTTGCAAGTCATAATCTTGTCTCAATGAGTAGCACATTATGGTTGGGAAATTAAATGTTGGTTGTACTTTTATGCATACCTATTTTCAAATCATTTGAACAAATGTATATGGGATATAGAAATGCAAACAGCCAGACTTAACAGATGTTGCCCTCTAATCTTTAAAGCCTCGTTCTTTACTTTGGAGTTGCAGAGATAGGTATTAGAGAACTCTGATATCTTAAATACACACTTCTGAACACAATACTGTAAACAATAGGCATTTGTATAAGAGCTTGCTATATGTTTCATGAAGATTCTCAGAAAATATTTTCTAAAATACAAGCTTTGATGCAAAGGACCCAGTAGTTCAAATCAACATCCAGCAAAGCATTTTTGGTCCAAATTTTATACCTCCAGATCATCTCAGTCATGTTTAACAAAATTTAAATTCAGAGTTACGAGAATTCGATTTTTATCCCAAATACAACGGTGTAAACTGACATGGGAAAAGGACAACCGTGTTTTACATTTTCAGTTTTATAGCTATATGGAAATCTCTTGTGGGAATGATTGGTTGCATATGCATGCGCCATGATTTGCTTCTCTGAAACAGTATTAATTGGCATAACACATATAAGGGAAAGCAAAACTTACAATTCTAATTAAATATGGTCTGCATTGTACCAATAATTTCATCCTGGAGTGCCATATAATTCTGTTTTTCCCTTTAAGCCAAGGGGAAAAGGGCAAGCGACAGTGAGAAATGGAATGCCACTGAATAAAGAACCTCCCCTTCATGTCCTTCATTCCTCGCAGCTCTAACAGAGGATCTCCAGCAACACTTTCCTTTGACTGCAGGACTTCAACTGCATGATGCTATTTAGAAATGAACTGAACAGGTAAGGCAGACATCATTATGTCTTTCTAGTGTGTTACTTTTCCTTTTAAAATAATCTGTGTATCTTAATGCCCTAAATTTGGAATGGAGCATTCCTGAATAATAATTTCCTGGTATACCATTCCACTTCATATGCAAAAGTTTCCTTCACTGATGGCCTTAAAGAAGTGGTGAAAACCATTAGACTGTGGGATGGTCAAAAGAACATTGCAATGTGGAAGATGCAGTCAGTGAAATTACTTACCTGTGCCTGTAAAGATGAATTCTTGTCTGAAATGATTTTCAGTCTACAAATAATTTCTTTATGCTTACTCAGCTTAGAGAAAACTGGTCGTTTTGGGCTCCAGACAAGAGAAGAGACCACTAAGTGTGCCTGAAAGGAGTGCTTTAGGGAAACGGAGTGTTTCAGGATCACAACCTCATGTGTATCTCACCTTAAGTAATTAAGTTCATTTTTAATTTAATTTTTAAGCATCCTTAAATATTTATAACCTTTCTGAGACACTGTGAGGATAAATACGCCAAAGGTTTAAGGCAAAAAAAACACTGTCACATCAGGAGCTAAATCCCAGAAATGAAGCATTTAAGACAAAAGTACTCAGTATTTCTTCACCAATCACTTCAAAATGGAAGTTCGAAATTATTAAAAAAAACCAAACAACAAAAAACCCTCTGTATAGTTGTATACCTTTCTCTGGATGTAAATATTAAAGTTACTAATTATCTACACTAAGCAGAGGATTCTGACATAAGTAAGAATAAGTAATTACTTAATGAAAAGTAACAGGAATTTGTCTATCTCATCTATCCTTGCCTGGTCCCCTACAGATTTCACCAGGCATTCTCTGAACCTCTTTCATGTAGGTTGGTTTTCATGATCAGCAATTTAAAATATCTTGAAATCTACTCAAAGCTTAACAATGGAAGAAACGAGTGGACTTGAAACTTATTTTTTTCATGAAGGAGCAACAGCTTTCATTAATTTTCTTGTCAACAATTAAATAGAAACATTTCCTCACTTTCTTCCTCAAATCAGTATTGAGTAATCATGTTGGTTCTTTCATTTATGAATCTACTGAAAGGACAGACAAATAATCATAACATAAAAATCCTTAAAATGAGAAACAAGTTTTTGATGAATGGATTTCTACTACTCATAATTACTTTTAAAGAAACTTGGCATAGCAAACACACTATTCCCTTTCTACCAGCACAAGTATCTTCAGTATTCTAAGCAAATGTAGTACAGAATGGAAGAACGGTAAGGAATTTTAAAAATGAATAAGAACTTGGGGGTGAAGACAAGAAGTTAGACAGACTTGGCCTTGAACAATGAGGCAATGTGAAGAAGGTTAATGTTCTGTGAAATTACTTACCGTTACCTGTAAAGGTAAATTCTAGTCTGAAGTTTACTAGCTTTCAGTCTGAGAATAATTACTTTATGCTTCCTCAGCTTAGAGAAATCAGTAGTATTTCTGGTAATGCTGTGAAAGTAGGCTTAGCGAATGGGTCTAATTTTAAATATCAGGGAGGAAACAATTCACTACCTATGCCTTAGATTAGGAATAGGAATTTTGCTCTTTCCTGCCTTTTGAAAACAGTGCAGACTGGGTACAGAAGGATCATGCCAAAGAATGGAAGACGACTCACAAGATCAGTTTTGGAGTCACAAATTTTAAGGTAAAATAATTTTATTTATGTATCAGATTTTGAATGATTAATACACTCACTACATGAACTTCAAATGAAATACATAAATCTGAGCAGAGTCTGTGTTTAAAAAAAAAAAAAAAAAAAAAAAAAAAAAAAAAAGCCCAAACAAGAAAAACCCCAAAGAAACAGAAATAGACGGAGAAGTATAAGATACTGGAGGCATTTTGCTCAGACATGCTTAGTGTTTCTTAAAATATGGTACACCTGATTGCACCCATGAGGTCTGAAAAATGGGAGTGCTGCAGTCTTTACTTACACAATAACATAACATTACACATGCTATTTTTGAAGCATTTCACGAGTGTAGGCTTACTATCCATGTATAAATATAGATACTTTTTGGAGATGGACAGTTTCTTGAGGGGAAAAAAAAGACTGTCCATGTTTCTTATAGATGAAATGCTACCAAAAATGCTAATTGCAAAGTATATTTTTTAGTTGAAACATATAATGCAATTATACTGGAATTTTAACAGAAAACACCTTTACAGGCAAATGCTATTATACAGAAGACAACTACAGAGATCTGTATTGGAGCCATGTCCCTAAAGCTAATATGCAATCTAATTAACATGCAATTACTCTTCTTTCGATGTGATTTAACTGCTCATTGAGAAGCGGTAAGAAAGAAGAATCCTTTATCTAGCATTTTAAGCAATGTATAAAAACGAAGAAGAAAGAGGTTACTACAATGAACAACTGAGAGCCAAACAGAAGTTGCAATATATTCTTAAGAAAAAGATGCTTGCTGAAAAATTCTCTTCTATCCAAAGAAAGGACACTTCCATGGGAGCAGAGGAAATGTTAACAACCATTTTTACAGAGTAAAATTTCTTCAGTTCCAGTATCACCAAATGCAACCATAATGAGAACTTATTTTTAGTCAATAACAAAATAATTAAATTTTCTTTTTCATTTGTTTTCAAAAGATGTTGTTCTCTGCTTTATCCATTCCCCTTCCTCAAAAGTAGGCATAAAGTTCTGATAAAACTATATACTTCATTAAGAAAATAGCTGACAATCCTATAAACTGTGCAAATAACATTTGGATTGCAAACCACATTCACTGCACTTGGCTGATGGAAGAATGATTATTCCATGTCTCAATTCACTAAGAGCATATTGACTACTTACATGTACAACATTTCCTGTGCACCTAATAGTTTCCATAGTTTGGTAAACACATTCCACATATCACAGTTAAAGGTTTCAAATCCAAACTTTTCTTTCACAGAGTATCCTGTATTTATACATCCTAGAATGTTATGGAAGGAAAGGCTGGAATGCTACACACATCTTACGGCAATTTTACTGGGGTCTGTTAAAACACGTGGTTTGATATTTAAGCTATATAATAAGAGGCAGAACCCCAAGCTTCCATGAGTGCGAATCAGAAAGCATACATTATGCCCTCTATCAAAAATTACGTAATTTGACAGCAAAATGTATAAGTAAGCCCATAATTACCTTAAGCGTCTGCCACACAGTCAACCCTCTGGGCTCACAAGTCAAAATATTGTGCTAGAGCTCCCAGACAGCAGGTATAAGGAGACAAGGGAGGGCCAGAATACAACTTTAGGGTTGAACACTACTCTGAGCCACTTCCTCACCCCCTTGACTCAAAACGTCTGGGATCAACAGCCCCTGGAAGCAGAATTGTTTCCCCAGCTATGGCTGGGTGAGCAGGGCCAGTCTTCCCTGTGCATGGTAGAAGAGCCTGTGCTGCCAGTTACCTCTGAAACGAAGGGGACAAAAAGGAGCCATACCATTCTGAATCATGGGACTTCCATGAGTACTACTCACCTAGGAAGCAAAGCATCAGCCAGGTTTTGACAATGCACATGTGGAATAACCCACCGCTCCCATCTCAAAAGTTGTGGTGCTTTTTGTGGACACTGAGATCCTGTGGCGTTTTTCACAAGGTCAGGAGGCTTGCCACATTATTCTTGGACAGGATTTCCTGTCTCCCCCTGCTATGTCTCATGGGTCTTAGTTGCTGTCTTCTGCAAAGCTGGCTACATTTCATGCTATTGTAGGTAAACAGTTGTAAAAAAATTTTGGAACTTAGAGAATGAAAGGCCTTGTACGATTCTTACAGGCATATAAAACATAGAGTTTCCCCATGCAAAGAACAATTCTGCCTCAGTGAACATGTATTTATTCATCGCAGCCCTGTTCACCACCCTCACAGATCTACTGACTGAGGTGCAATTTCAAAACCACTGTATGAAAAAAAAATCTGTGGGGCTTTGCATACAGAGATGGTCTTTGATTTCCTATCCAAGATGATGAATTTTTTTAAGAGCTAGAATTCAGCCTTTAATTTGTATTGGGCCTCTTTCCATGCCCATAGAGGAGAAAACAACTAATATTTAGGCACTTCGGGCACTGTCCAATAACTAAAATGCAATGTAAAAGGCTCCATGCCTCTCATGAAGTCAAGTCTGTATCCACAAACTCACCCTCAACAGTATGTCAGGGCCAGCTATGCCTGCATTGACAAAAAAACAGATGCTCTGTGGAATTCCAAATGCTCTTTTGTCCCATGCTATGAGGGGCAATTGTTCCTATCACTTGGGAACCTGTGATACATTCAGTGGTATCCACAATTGTGTATTCCTAAAGAAACATTATACAAAAGCTGGAGCATTTACGAAAATGCTTAAAAAGTGAACAAATCAAGAATGAACCTCTGGCAATGGATGACTGCACATATAACAACATGGGCTGTAGACCTGAGATTGCAGCTATGTATTTGGTTCCTATAAAAAGCATCATCAAGTCCAGCAGAGGCTGTAGAATGAAACCAAGTATTTTGAGTGAATTTCACTCTGCTATTCTTGCGGAAATACTGAAGTACTCAATAGGAATAGTAGCACTAGTCTGGATATTGTAGAGGAAAAAGGGAAAAAACAGTAGAAGAGTGAAGTGCAAAAGGAGGGAGAACAGACAAGAAGGAAAGCAGTGGGATATTCCAGCACCACATAAAATCATTTCTACCCTTCCTCAGCCAAAGGGAGAACTGCAGCGATACCTGTCCTGCTGGTAGTGAAAAAGGCAACAGAAATAAAAGCACAACTCCAGAAACCCTCAGTAAAAGAATCAAAAGTGTAAAGATAACAAGGACAGAAAAGTAGTCTCGGTAGCAAGTACACTAAATAACAAGATAAAAATCAACGACAGTGGCAGGCAGAGAGAGTCACAAAAAAGGTAGAATCTAATTTTAATATGATAAACTTCATTCTCCCATTTCTTTAGCTTTTCTTTACCAGGGAGCCCCTGGTATCATGGCAGACAGGGGAAGCTTTTCTGCTTTCAAACTTACGTGCCATGGGAAACTGTTTGCAAATAACTGTGGCAAATACCACAGCCTGTCACTTGTTTGGGAAGTGCTATTTGAAAATAAGTTAGTTAAGCACTGACTGTTTTAAAATGACAGAGCAATAGAAAAACCAGAGATCAAGGAGCAGGGAGAAGAATCCTGAGAGAAACAGAATGAGAATTTGAACTTACTAGTAGAAATCCTGCCCTCTGTGAACATAATAATGACTTTTCCATTGGTTTCAGTGAAGCAAAGATTACAGACAAACAACACACAGACAAAAATTGAAAAATATTCTCCAGTCAGGCTCGACAGATGCCTGTGAAGAAAAGATTATCCTGTAATACAAAATGTTCTAATCATAACATAACAGAAAGATCAAATATTAAACCTGTTTTAAGTATTTCAAAGGCAGTTTAGAAGAATAATTAGAATCATAAACAAACCTGTGATTATTGACACATTAAAATAGTTCAGGACAAAGAGGTGTTGCTTAGAAACTGAATTTACAGGAAAAATTGAACATTCTCAGTGTTTTGCAAAAATCCAAGTATAATTCCTGGTCATGTACTGTGTACTGAAGTCAGATAACAACAATAAGAAATAAACACATACTCATGAAAAAATAATTATGTTAATTAATGTGTTAGTGTTAAAACTGATGTGTTATGCACTCATGCTGAAGACTGTATTTGTCAGAGAAAGGTGAATTAGCAACTGCCAGTTTCAATTCCCTGTGCTTTGCTTTTACAGCTGGTAGAAGCCTTGCAAAGTACTTGAAAAACTTGACCCTTCTCCAGCCTCCCCCGCATGAGTCACTCAACCTTCCTTCAGTCATTAGACTGCACTTCCTGCTGGGATCCAGCAATAAAACAAACGAGAGACACCAGTTCTGGTCACAGTGAGGGAGGTAATAAACCAGTGACAGGTATTTTTATAAAATTTAAAACTAATTCCCATATATTATACATATCGACTAAGTGCCAATCCATGGCACTATCTTACGCAGAGTTCTATTTTCAAAGGACATCTTGACGAGCTCCAGTCCATTCCCTGCCCTGAAAGCATACTTTCCTTGTTTTTACATGAAGGCAAAATAATTTCCTGCATTTTATATGCTTCAGCAATATTACAGACAAAAATATTAAATCGCTTTACTTGTGCATGTATAACAACATGATTTTGATAACACTGTCAAGAGTAAATTTGAACCAAAATTTCACACATGAAGTTCCAGCCATTCATGTCATTATTAAATCCATGACAAGTACTCCTTGACAAGTTTAAATACTTCAAAGCTGACTGCCAGTTCATCTTTTATACCTAGTTTCAATGATAACCCTCAGTTCTACCATGTCTTTCCTATCTCTACATTTTTGGGAAAGCCCAGTTTCTTCCCCCAGGAAGTAAATCACAAATGAAGCATCTATTAAGAGAAGTGATCACACTTAGTCAGACAGAATTAATTGCAAATTTACCCTTTTCTATCCACAGATCCTCCTGGTATTTTAGTTTCAAACTTGCCAAAAATTACACTAACTGTGCTAAAAGGACTCCTGTCCCCATAAGCTCCTTGGGTTCATTCCACAGTGCACACAAGAGACTAATCCCTTTAAACTTCAAGGAGTTCCCATTGCAGCGCAGAAGAGAAAAATTTGGAGATTATGGAATAATCATCTCCAAATCAATCGATTTCCCCCGAAGGTAAAAAACTGAAAGAAAGAAAAAAGTTAAACAGTTCCAGCTTGCCTTCTTGAAGGAAAAGTACCCCAGGGCATGTTGTAGAATGATCCCGATCTCTTGCTCCTGATGCTTATTAAGAGGTCATAGATATCAGTTACACTACAGCATTCCCAAAAGATAACCTCAGCTAAGGACAATGACCTCTTAGTATAAGTACAGGGATATAAAATTAGGAATATTAATGGTCCACACTAAGAAAATTTGACTCAATCAATCATTTTGGAAGAGCAGTTGGAATAAATGGCATAGCTGGCATCTTGTAAAAGACAGAGGAGCTTTAGTAAAAGGGACTTTGGGTTCCAATGTTTTCCATAGATGCAGCACCCTGATTTCTATCTCACCATCGCAATGGGTTTCCACAACAGAAAAGGTGTCTTTCTCAAAAGGTACAATATATAGCTCAGAACATCCTGGGTAAATTAAAAGGTGCTTTTCCTTTCTCTTAAACCAATAGCTTACTAGCAGAGTCACAGTATACAAGCAGAAGTGATTTTGCAACCATGTCAAACAGAATATTATGTCAAGACCAGGAAGGGACTGGCATGTTTTTAGGGACTTTTCTTTTTTAGGGAAAAAAAACTCTCTTTTTTTCCCAAAAAAAGTGGGTTTTTTAGACCCTCTGGATGATGCTTAAAAGGATAAACAAAGCCCATATGCGTGGTGTGTTAGTGAACTACCACATTGCCTGGAAGCCTTAACACTCTACAGCTGATTGTATAAACATGAATTAAGGTTTTTCTGCAACTGTATTAAGCAAAGTGTTAAAGAGCTGTGGGGCATTTTGTTACATTTGGTTTTCAAGCTATGAATTTAACTACTGAACATATAAGTAATGATAATATGTTGTACCTCCCATTCCGTTCATTTCAAAATGGTAATTAAAGTAAGCACCAATAATAAAAACAGCAAGTATTTCAAGAAAATTATTTTATAAGGTGCAGGAAATTCACCACTTAAAAAGGCTAATTTGTCATGGCAACAAGGCCCATTTTGTAATACACTGACAATATATTATAAATATTCCAGTAAAATAGAAGCATAAAATAAACAACAGGTATTTGTTCCAAGGCAGTTGATTCTCTGAAACACCGTAGTCGGTATGGACTGTAACTGTATATACATACTTAGATACAAGACAATAATTACTTCATTTTTAATAGCGTGTCTATTAGAATCATACACATGAATTCCCATTGTACTGGGTAAAGGTCAGGGTAGCTATGACCCTGTATCAGCAGCAGCTTTACAATTCAAAGTCTGTATTGCTGAGGGCTGTGAAAAACAAGACAAGCTTGGCCACAGGATCCATATTGATTACAACAGTAATTGGAAGGAACATAGTTATCATAGGGTAAGTAATGACTATTTTTTCTTCTTCACATATGTGCCAGTGCTGATGATTCCCCTGCCCCCTCTGGTCCTTTCCCTGCAGGCAACCATCTTCCTTGGACAACGAGAATTAGGAATTTCAGCTGCATAGATCAAATAGTGATTATAGTAGTTTTGCTTTCCCGAAACTCAAACGAGCACTGATGGTTATGTGCCACACAGAATGCCTCATAAAGGTCAGTGGATTACCTCATGTCATCACCTGGCAGATCTCAGAAATTGGACCCTTTTCTGAAGCAGGCAGGAGATGTCACTTGAACACTCAAGAGAGAAAGGTTACTTTTCAATGGGAAAGTCACAGTAGCCAAACAGTAATGCAAAGAGATACCCTGTACTGCCCATTTGGAAATGCTGTGAGGAAATGGCTTGACCTTTAGAAAACCCAGCAGTGGCTATAAATAAATGGAACAACAGACTGTCAGTGTAATAAAGCAAAGTTCTGGATCTAGCCAGGGCAGATTTTCAACAGAGTGCCAAAGAGACATTTGAACTAACACTGAAAAAGCCAGGAGCTAGCCAAGTCACTGCTCTGAAACAGGGGCAGTGATGTAGGTCTAGCTTGGAAACCACAAAATATCAAAGCCAGAAGAGGAACAATTTATGACATTATTGTGGCTCCTCCCAGAACCTAATGATATTGCACTCACCCACAACAGAATGTCAGGTGCTCCCAGTTGATGCTTTCACAGTTGTATGTCAAAAAAGCATCACACAGATGCTAGGACTATGATCGTTAAGTCTTACTGCTAAGCAAGACTTGGGAAGAAGACGCTGAACCAAGGTACATTGTTTATGTAAAACGCTGTTTTTCTCAGGGGAGACCTTACTGCTCTCTATAATCACCTGAAAGGAGGGTGCAGCCAGGTGGCAGTCAGCCTCTTCTCCCAGGCAACCAGCAATAGCACCAGAGGAAATGACTTGAAGCTGTGCCAGGAGAAGTTCAGGTTGGACCTCGGGAAGAACTTTTTCACTGAAAGGGTGGTTAAGCACTGCAACAGGCTGCCTAGGGAAATGGTGGAGTGACCATCCCTGGAAGCATTCAAGAAACAAGTGGTCATGGCAATCAGTGTTATGTTTTAGTTGATAGGGTGGTGCTCGATCAAAGGCTAAACTCAATGATCTTGGAGGTCATTTCCAACCTTAATGATTCCATGATTCTAAACAAGACTCTGGGTGATAGATGCATGGTGTCTTTTAGCGCGCAAACCAGTGTATTGTTGACCTCAAGATTCACTTTTATCTTCAGTGAAACAATTTTACTTGGCAACCTCTCAGCAAAAGTAGTCAAAAGATTGGTTCAAGTGATGGCCAAGACCCAGGATGACTGGATTCATGTTCTAGAAAAGAAGGTATGCCTTGGGTGTTAAGAACACTTTGGACCAACTCTGCAGCCTATTCCATTTGCCCAGAAAGGCATGGATGGATAGCTGCAAGATGAGCCCTCGGAGCCCCATACAAAAATCCAGATTATTTAAATAGCTGAAAGACAGCAGAGAGACAGTTGTACCAATAACTAGACTTGGTAAGCCCTGAACTGGGCTAAACCAAATCCCTTTGCCAATGAGAGAACTACAGTCTCCAGTGGTGCAGTTTCTGCTGCAGATCAGGACTGGAACAGCAAGGGGGTGTCTCTGTCCATGGTACTCAGTGAGGCAATGGTGCCCTCACTGGTGCAGGGACGAGGGATCAGATCTGGTATCTTCACCTTGGAACTTCAGGTTCCCATGGTGCAAAGTCCTTGGTAGACACATGGAGTAGAAAAACTAACCAAAACTCTTTCTAGGATGTGCTAAGACAATCATCAGCCTTTTCAGTGGTAGAAAATCAGGCTAGAATAAGAGGAAAATACGAAGAAAAACTGAGGAAAATATATCAGTGAAAGATATACAGGAAGCATACAAACTCTCTTGGAAGACGACACCAGCTTATTCTCCAATCTCCAAAGAGAGCAAGAGTTCTGGCACTTACAATTAATACTCATGAACAGGTTTGCTACAGGGGTCCCCAAGTCAAAAAATAACAGCTCTGTGATACAGACCATCAGCTGCTTTCTATTACAGGAGGTCATTGACAGACAACTCAGGAAGTGCTACAGGCTGCTTTTAAAACACCCAGGAGATGAAGATCTACTGGTTTTATGACTGATTAACAATCTCAAGAGCAGAGATTAATGGTTTCCAAGCAAAAGGGAAGGGGTTTATGCCTCCTTGCCCATGTTGGCTGTTCATCACGGATCCTCAAGATAAGCACAGGGATTTTGAAGAACAGCCAGAAGGCTGTGCTCTCTACTTTCACAGCTTCCAGATACAGCATATACAAGCTCCCTCCATACGTAAGAATTATTTTCACTGAATTTTGATACGAAAATCTGGGAACGCAATTATCAAGACCTTCATCTATCCTCCATAGGAGCACAGAGTTTTGCATATGAACTTATGTATGGCATATTCCATATAGCCTTAGCCATTCAGTACTGCATATAAATCTTCCATCCAAGTCCAGTGAGAGGCTTTACATTGCTTTTTGAATTCAAAATTATGATCTTTGGAGGCAGAGGCTGTAATTACCACCCTATTCCCCTTTTCTCCAAATATCAAGGATTTGGAGTTGCAGATATGGGTCCTGGACCACATAATAATGAAAGGATGTGACGCTACAAATTGCAAACTACCGTGCGTGTTGGCTGAGACAAGAAACTGGAGGTGAGGGTCTGCTGTCCACTATCTGTCAAACAGAATATAATTTTATGGAATAGATGTCAGAAGTCTGTGGTCCAAATCAAATGTAAAAGTAGAAGTATGTCTCTCTAACACAGCATCTGGGAAGCCCTCTAAAGAAAGAGAGACCCAAGCTCAAGTCCCCAGTCCAAACACTGTTTGTCTTTTATTCAATAACTGTTTAATGTAAAATCCATATGCAGTCCTTGGTGCAGGAATTCTCTAGAGAAAAAGAGTGACTCTCTCAAGTGAAGTAACTGTACTTGGCAAACAGTGCTTGGCAGTGTGCCACCAACTGCAATGAAGCAGATGAATATGCTTTTGGTGCATCAGATATATAACTTCTTAGGGTCCTTGTCCTCAGAAGCACTTTGATCAAGCTCAGTTTTTTCTGTGATACTGAAATGACCAGGGAGCCTTGCCACATATCTTTTCTCCACACATGCAGTGAAACTGAAAAAATAATGACAAGAAATGCAATACATTTGGCCAGGATCCTTTTGCTAGCAGGAAGAGCGGTTCTAGCTAGGATATCAAAGCATGGTAACACCAAGTGTTCACAAGATTTATTCTGTAGTCTCACTGTGCACAGCATACATCCTTTGGGACAAAATCCCCTGGAAAGTTTTCAAGAGTTCTAGTGAAAGAGATGGTCCTGGCATTACCAGCTCATTCATAAAGATGAAAGATTCCTGGGAACTAGGAAGAAGAGAAAAGAGGCAAGAGAAGGAGACCATTACAGCGGAATCTCTATTACCTCCTGTTTGCTAAGTCCATGATCACTCACAGTGCATGCTGATTGTGAAGCTGTTAGGTAGCACAAGCTCTCACATCTAGACATCAAAGTAAGTGTTTCTCAGGATGATGATGAAAATTAATTTTGGTCATAATTAGAAAAACAGAAATACTGACTTATCTAGGAGTTCCCATCCTTTGTGATACTCCAGTGCTGAAGGAGACCAGCACTTGGAACAATAGGCCCCTAATACAGTTCTGGAATTCTTTTCAGATGGCATCAGAGAGGAATCTCTGAGCAAGGCTAGAGGGCAGGATTGCATCTCTTCATTGGCAGGGGACACACAGCTATGACCAGTAACCTTTTCAATATCAGAAACAGCTTAGGTGATAACAGAAATGGCTATCAGCTCTACCTGACATACTTACTCAATCTGTCAGAGCTCTAGAATTGAACTAGAGCCCAAAGCATAAAACGGAGTCTACCTAACCACCTAAAGGTAAAGCAAATAACCCTAGTGGAGAACTACCTCATGTCTTTTCCCTCAGAAAACCCTCAGCCATGAAGCTATGACTGCATATGATTCAGTAGCCTGCTCTCAGGCAAGTTTTACAGCCTGTGATGCCAAAAGGGCTAGTAGAGAAGTCCTGTAACATGTACCATATCTACTCACATTCAGGTGGAGAATGGCAGACTTTTGTGCCAACACATCCACTGCTACTGAGTTATTCAGCAGCTCAGCCAGCTAGGCTGGTATGCTCATTGCATGTTTATGCTCCTTGATCTAGAATTACTCTGGTTATGGCTAAGATTTATGATGCCAAAGTGACCTACAGGATCTAGAAGAGTACCAAGCTTGAGCTGGATACCTCTGCACAGAGCCAGCCAGTGGAGAGGCAGCTCTCACAAAGACACGGGAGACTTCATGAAGCAGGACCGCTGAGGACTGAAAGGGAAAATAAACAGCACAAAACACTGTTCAGGAAAAAGGGATTAGAAATCAAGCTGGAGACAATAAAAGAAAGTGTCTTGCACACTGTCCTACCAACAGCATATATGGCAGCAATGCAAAAGGCTAAGTGTCCTTTCCTGATAGCAGAAGAGAGAAAGTGCACTTGAAGGTTTATCAGTAGTGCACCAAATATTTGATCCTGCATTCAAGTTCCTCCAGTGAGATCCAAACTGGCATATATTAGAAAGACATCAGGCTCCTAGCCATGTTAATTGGACCCTTTGCTTATAAACACAACATAGAGGATGACAACGTGCAAGTGGCTTGAGTTATTAAATGAAATGCTGCAGGAAAAATACAGTGAGGAAAGCATTAGCATCAGAGAGAAGCACTATTAAATCCATACTTTTATTGCCAATCTTTTGAAATTACTAAATGAATATAGTTCAGCATCTAATCTGTCCTTGGTTACAAGTATTGCAAAGAACTTTTTGGAACTTTCCCCCCCATTTATCCATTATCTGTATTCCACAAACATCACAGGAATTGTCAGCAATTAACATAAATAAATCATCACCTTTCCAGAGAAAGCTTCAGTACAAGAATCTCAGATGATAGCAAAAAATATTACTAAATAGCTCATGAAGGGCCTATTCCATCCCCCACTGAAGTCAATGGGAATCTTTTCACTGACTTCAATGGACACTGGATCAGACCCAAATTGAAAAGATCAATAGAGCACACATTAGGATAAAAGAGCAGCTATGCCCTCCTCCAGAAAAAAGAACATGAGTTCAATTCAAACAACAGATTACAGAAAGGAACCAGTTGGTGAGAATTTTTTTTCTCCTCCTTTGAAAAAATCTGCAAGAGAACAGCAATTCAAGATCCTGAAAGCTAAATCTTACAGAGTTGTAAGTAACTCTTATCTTCCACTGTCCTCTGAATAGGTGGGGTGACTGACACTTTGAGAGATTGGGAGCACTGTTTAATGAACCAGCTCCCTTCTCCTCATTCTGGTCTTTTGGTTGAGAGTACAGAATGAAGATGCAATAAAGCAATTTTACTCCTTCCACTGAACTGTCAAAATTTCATAGGAATATATCTGATATTTTCAAATGCAAAAACTAGAAGCCCGAGCATCAATTTGAGAACCTTAAGTGGCAGGCCCAATTCTCAAGCATGTTGCAAGGTTAGCAGAACTAGAGGCAGTCAAGACACTCTGACACTCAACCATCCTGTTTCATATTCAGGGTTTTACTAGAGGATTGCCTTAAGCCATTGTTTTGTCATACTGTTTGTTCTATCAATATAATTGTTGATTTTACCCAATACAACTGAATGGAAACAGACCATACAACTGGATCAACATGCACGGTTCATAAATTCTCACAGTTCAGCTTCCTATGCATCTCACAGAACATCTCAGTGAAGCTCAGTAAAATCCAGACAGGCTGCAACAGCGGGCTCAGCCATCTGAAGGATAGGGTTTGGAGGGCTTCACAACTTAAATGAGGTGTTCAGAAAATGACAGCCTGGGAATTTTTACATAATGGACATCTTAGGTAATACTTCCCTGCCTGAGACTCAGACTGGAAAAATCTCTTCAAGACAGATGATACACCTTGTCCTCCTCCAGAGAGTACATACATGATCCAAACAGCAGAATACAGTAGAAAAAAAGTAAATTTTTTAAACTTCTTGCCCTTCATTAGCAATTTAGTGACAGACATGTTTGTAGACTTATTAGTAGACACCTTAGAATGTCTCCTAATTTCAATGGGACTCCTTCAAGAGGAGACAACCAGAGCAACTGTGTAAGACCTTGTTGCATAAGAGGACTGTGATGAGAAAGGGAAGTGCAACCATCCCTTCTTGGTAGCACTTTCTTTTAAAAAACCTTTGAACATGACACCCAGAGGTGCTTGTGGAAGAGAAAAACAAGAGTCCAGAGATCTTGACTAAAATGCTAAAAGCAAACCTTATTTTTGTCAAATATACATTGCGTTTCAGAAAAGAAAGACTTTTTTTCTGTCAACTGTTTGTCACAAATTATCTAAAAATAATTTCAGCCAATGATGTTGTCTTGAATGATGTGTCCTTAGTATGAAATCACCCATGCACCCTAGGACCCTGCATTGACTCTACCTCACTAACAACATGTTTAGTTTTTTTTTGCTTAAGAAGAAATCCTCGACTCCGGCCACGTCATTCAGGCTCATTTTTCAACTCTAATGGTGTATTTAGGTCATCTATATTTAGAAACAGAGGACAGTTGGCTTTTTGTCAACTTTGTACTCCAGAAGGGTGTGTAGTTTCAGTTTTTGTTCACTTCATTAGCTTTCAAACAGCCTGGTCTCTACCCATTCATTATCACAAGTTTCCTTGAAAGAGAGGCAAAGATATTTTTAGGAACTTAAACAATTTCCTTCAAGATTCATTTTTATTTCCCCATCCTCTGCTATCATATGTGTATTCCTACCTCCACACATGCACCTCAGCTTAACTAATCCAGCATCTTTATTTTCACTCTCATTTAACAACACAGCTCTAAGCAAGAACTGCTGTGCTCAGGAAGAGTGGTCCAGGATTCTTCCTATTTACTGCTACCTCACCTGTTTTTCTCCAGTTTCTTAACCCAACTGTGCAAGAACTGTTCAGTGCATTCTGCTTGCAGCTTTAAAGCAGAGAAAACACTTGGTAGAAGGGGGCAGCAACTAACTAACCAGAAAAAAGAGACAGCTCTATCAGAGCAAGGTAAAAAACCCACAGGGATGAATAAATGGGATCTGAGACAGTGAAGTGGAGAGCCAAGGGATTCAGGCAGGGTGAGTGCTTTCTGGGAGAGGAAAGGAAAAGACAAGTAAGCCACTATTTTTTCAACAAAGAAGGAGCAAAAGAAAGAAGTATGAAGAAAAGGAGAGAAAAATATTTAAGTTATTTCAAGTCAAGAGAGAATATCCATACTGCCAGAAATCAGAAGCATTGTAGAAAAATACCTTCTGGAAGTTTGTAGGAGTGATTAGAAAATGATTGAATTGATAGTATCTCAAGTCAGAAATACATTTTACAGGCAAGAAAAAGCAAAGCAGTATATTAATAAAAGTAAACACTTCTTGCCACAGCAGATTTTCATCTTCCACAATTTGAAGTGAGGATTAAAATAATTTGACAGGTCCACATTACTTCCTCAATCTTTCCTCTGCTCCTGCCCAGTTATTCCTCTTCTGCTCATCATCTTTTCACTCTTCATCCTCAAGAGTGATACTGCTATCTGACTTTTATGTCTCATTCTGACAGGGCTTAGCCTATTGGAACCAAAATTCAGGAAGCTCTCCAAACATGAGCACACACAGACACTTTCTAAAAGCATTCCCAAATGGAATTTTCTCACTTACAACATCATAATAAAGAAAGGTTTTTAACAAAACCCCACTACACAATAAGTACATTTTACACTTTACAGGCTAAAAATAAGCCACTATCTAATTAAAAATATAAGTGCTTTTCTCTTGACACTGAGCCTGTTTGGACCTACAGTGTGTACCATCAAAAAACCTACTAAATTTAAATTCAACAGATTTCACATGGTTTTCTCAGTAAGGGTGGCTGTCTACAACAATTTCAAAGATGAAGCTCAGGTCCATTCACCCAGCTCTACTCAATTCAGTAGCATCTGATCAACACTCAGTTCTGCCCCTTCACTGAAGCTGAGATCTTATTTTCGCCTCTAACAATTTGCTTAATTCCTCTCAACTTTCAGTTGCTGATTACTGTACAGTGATCTGTAGTTAACAGATTAGAGTAACACAACATCCAGCTCAGACCTGCAACAGGCCATTGTGCAAATTCATTCATTATGTGACATTATGCCACTTAAGCCCCACTTACAAATGCCCTCTGCATTCACAAGTGACCTAGCAAAATACATGTAGAGGCAAAGCGTGGAAAGCAGTACAGTATGAATCTAGTAAACACATGCAGCAGTCATATATCCTTTGGTATTAAAGAAATTTATAATGCCCCATTTACAGTATAATCCTATCCCAAAATCTGTTTATAAAGGTCTCAACCAAGCATTCAAGTGCAGGAATAAAATAACTGAAAAAGGAGAGCTATCAGAAGCAGAGGATGGGAATCAAAAATAGAGCAGTGCACAAAGCCACAAAGTGATAAGTATTGTTTACCTGTCAGTTGACATTGATTAATCTTGTGTTCTGTGATATCGCTCAGTGACTCAAACACCTGGAGGCAGCTGTCACAGCTGTGCACAGCTTCTTCTTCTAACTCCTCCCCTTCATCCGGCCTTTTCTTACAGTCTAGCACATCTCCATCGTCTGCCTTGTCTTCTAGTTTACAGTTAGGGTCTGAAAGAAAATCAAGACTGCTATGTCAGGCGTGTAAGAAGAGAACATCCAAGAAGAAAAATAAAATCAAAATAGGTTGTTGTGCTAATGATAAGAAAACTACTTGGCACAAGCCTGCAGCACACTGTAGAATTTATTGCTAAATAAGCAAAAGAGGCTTTTTTCCTTTTTTTTCCTAATCTCAATGAAAAGCAAATTTCCCTTCTACTCTCACAAATGCAGCTCCATTTCTCAAGCTATTCTTCCATGCTTCAGTGTTAGGTTTGTCAATTTCACCACAGCTTTTGAAGCTGCTTTGATCATCCTAAGAAAGGATAAACCACCTATGCAATTAGTTTTTCAATGAAAAGAAAAATCAAATCAATGAGTTTGCAGGAACTTCTTTTCACTGTTAACTACAGTGTTTCACAGGAAATTACCAGAATTAAGAGACTAACAAATTTGATTTACATAAACATGGAATTAATCTTGATTTTACAACCCACTCCAATACTCCATCACCACACTATTTGACCAAAACAAAGCCCTGGAAAGGTTATACCTTGGATCAAAATGCCACTCGTGCTCTGAACTTGTGTATGAATTAAAGACAATGCTCATTCAAGTTACTGTGTTTTCCAGGTTGTGGAAAACTGGAAACTCGCTACTCTAGTATAAAAGCTATAGAGTGCACAAAGAAAGCTTTATCTGTTTGATATATTAACAGGAATTTGGGGAAAAGAAGGATAGCTCCAGCCTCAGATTAGCAGTCCTGAGCCCAACTGAAACTTCTAATTGGAAGTAACGTGCAGCCTCACCACCTACCCATGTGTGCAGAGACACCTCACAGCTCACTGCACTGCCTCAGTTCTGCAGATGACCAGCTCAGTGAGATAATCTGTAGCCTAGAATTTTTCTTCCTCCTTTGAGGAGGAACACTTGCTTTAACTACTGACTTTTGCCCATTTTACTAAAAGCTTCCTTCAAAGACAAAAATAAACCAATCTGTCTTCCCTAATAAAGCAAGCTGGCACTTAACTTTGTTTTTCCTTGGGAACCACAGTACAACAAGTGAAATGCAAAAGAGAAATGGTTGTGCACATTCCAGCAAAAGGAATGCAAGTGTTTCACCACTTTTCCCTTTTCTGCTTTGGCTGCCTCATCTTTCCTTTTGGATATTTGAGAGAGCTGAGACCGAAACAAGTCATTTTAGAAAACAAGGATGAACTCACATAATAACAGGAGATTGTGCAAGTACATTTTAAGACGTTACACTCTTTAGCCAAGTGGGTGAGTAACCAGGAGTAAGCTCCCTGGCCAGGGTAACAGAGAGGTGGTATCTGTGAACACACCTTATTTAGCCTTGAAAATGATTAGGATCATGCACAACTCCTTGGAAGAAGAGAAACTAAAACATGCCAACACTACGTTCGTTTTGGGGGTGGGGTGGTGTGTACGGAGAAGGAAGGCAATTCCATTTTAAACCACTCACATCCGCCCTCAGCACCCTACAGTCATCTGGGCATAGCCATTCCTGTATTTCTTGCTGCCCACAACCAAGGTCAGAGCTCTCATCATCTCTCTGTATCCTTTGGTCCATACTACTGCACCCTGCCCTTCAACTGTGCAAACACAGATGGACCCGCAAGCAGAAACTGGAAATGACCCATGTCAGGAAGTCTTTCTCATGCCATGTGGCTTGTGATCAAAACCAAGGAATTTCTTTGACAGAGGTAAAGGGCAGCATTTATTTTTAAGGGAATTATATTACAGAGAGAAAACAGATTAATTTTTAAAAATAAAAAACATATTCCGACAGCAAAAATACATTTGCTATGCAAAAGCCCTGTCTATACACTGAGACCTTACATGACAAATTATATCCACAAGGTTCTTTCAAGAGTGGAAATTTCCACTTGGGCAGCTACTTCTAAATAGAAAAGTAGCCTCCAAATTTACTAACCAAAAAAGGTATGCTAATTATAAAAAGACTTTATGGCTTTTTAGCCATTACTGAATATTCTAAACCTAATAGCTTCCATTGCTGCTTCATTTTCCAAAATAGCTTGAAAGATTAATAAAAGTAGCTAGGAGATCTCCAGGTTCAAAACAGTTCAGAAAATGAAATAATTGTCTTAACTGTTGCAAACTGACCCCAACATCATTAAACACTTGTTGGAAGGCAGCATGTGCACGCGGCATACTATTAGTTGTTCAGCTCAAGCTCCCAGTTTCATCTCATAAAATTGACAGCACTCAGGGAAATGTGGGCACTAGGTCTGAATTTTAACATGAGTATTTAAATGCTGCACATAAAGTTTACAGACCTGTTTGTTTTAAAATAAGGGTAGTGTCTGACTCTGCTTTAAGAACAGTGCTGAAGGAAAGAACAGGGAGGGGAGGGAATTCTCAAGACTCACTATTCAGAAACACTTGCATTTTACAGGAATTCAGCAACACACACAAACGCAGGCACACATGCACCCCTTAGTGCACAAAAGCCTAAAGGATCACTTAATTTAAAGCTTCATACTTAGCGACCAGTTATTAAAATTAGAATCATTTTAAGACTAATAATGTTTTGCTTCTCCTTCTGCATTTGCAGATATAAACTCTACAGGGACAGAAGTCAGTCAAGCTTATTCCCTTCTGCTGCAACTTTGGAATACATGCTCTAGCCAACTGGCACATTTGTTTTTAGGTCAACATTTAAGTGGGACCCTCTGGGACCTAGGTTCGAGTTTAGCCTATGACAGCTTTGTGAAATGAGTTCTGGCAGTCTCAGCCCCTCTCAATGAATATATTTCCACTGTGATCTGCTTCTGTGAAGAGATGTCACCATCAAAATAAAAAGATATTTAAACAGAGCAAATATCATTTGGAGGTTTTGTGAATAGATAGCTGTTTCGTTGCAACAACAAGTACCTTCCATCAAGAGTTGGTCTAACCTTAAATAGTTACTTAGATTGAGGATAAACTGCCTTATTTGAGCAGCTCCTTTGGAAGACTAGAATAAAATATTTTATAAATGCAATATGGATTCATCTCTACTTTCTCCTTAACCTCTTGTTTAAAGCTCAGGCTCACATATAGGCTTCAAGACAAATGTCATTCATCTCCCACATTTCTTTCTCTGCAGTATCTTCAACAATCACAGCCACAATTCCCTCAATAAGAAGATGTTCATAGTAAAATTACTTTTCCCAGCATCTGCAAATACCGCTGTGATTTCCAGAGGCTTCTCTGCCCTATTTTGGAGGCTGCATGTGCACCAACTGAAATTTTTCAATACCCATCAGCAACAGTACACACACATCCTCCCCACCTTCACTGGAAATGATCTAGTGTAAAAATGAATGAAGGTTGCTTTTTTGGAAGAGAAATAAATTCTGCCTATTAAGGCACTTAAAAAAAAAATAAGAGAAAGAACAGTTGTCTTCTCTTCCTGATTATGTTAACATTATTTATAAATGGAAATTAAAAGAAGCATGATTTTCTCATTACTATGGCAGGTGGTTCTCCCCTTCCCTTCTTCCTCCTTCTCATAAGGGATGTTATTGCTGTCACTTGGTCTAATAAAACTGCAACTTTGGGGAAAATGAAAAATTGCATTGGTTTAAAAGTGTTGGAGGCAATAAAGCCATGGACTTCAATTAATTTCAAGTATGGGAGCGGTTTTAGGCCAACCAGCAGAAATTCTATTCTGCCCATGTAAAAATGAGGTTTCACCACATTTACTTTTTATAACCCATATAAAAGTCATGTAAAAGTAATGAATATCTAAAAGTCATCTCAGTGGACTGGCAAAGACTGTCTGTATTCTTGAAACTCATCTTACATATTTCTGCCTATGCTGCAAGGATCCATAGATAAGCTCAACTAAAACATCAAACTACCAAGAAACCAGCCTCCTTTCCAATCCATTTCACTGCCTTACAGTAGACCTCCTTCCAAGCCACTTCTGCATGGAGAAGTGCTGGCAAAAGAAAGGAAAACTTGGATCATGTGGTTATAATTATTACCAGGCAAGGAATATTTCTTCAGCTCAGTGGTAAAGTAAAACTCTGTCGCTCTCTGCTCCCAATAGTGTCCATCGCAAAACAACTGCCTCATTAAATCTCTGCAGTAAGATTAATATGCCGTAGCTGCACTACATTATAACTTGGTACTCTATAAAAAGCACATTTAATGGTTAGAGCCAGAGCTTAGATACAAAGTATTACTATAAAAACTTCTGGCAGCATGTACACAGTGCAGGCCTTCTGTACTCTATCAGGTCTTTTGTTTTTAATATCGGCACTGCATTCTTGCTATGGAGAAAAACAGAATGCTAAATCCTGCCTAGAAATAAACAGAAAACAACACAGGACATGATGGTAAATAAAGAACTAGCAATGCAACTTAACCACTGAGAATTATTTTAAGAAGAAGAAAAACGGTAGAAGAGCCACCATTCCTTGACATTTATCTCTGGTTTTGAAGTTGCTTATTTTTCAACTTCATATGTCTGCAGCAGGACAAGTTTGCTTTTTCCAAGAATTTGCAGATAGTTAAATGGAGACACATGTACACTGAAAAGAGTTTGAGAAATTTCCTATTAAAAAGGGAGAGAACTCCCTTGCTTTTATTTACTCTCTTCAAATAATCTACTTTATGCACAAAGCCATTAGAACCTATAAAAGGCACCAAACACAAACCCATAGGACACACACACAAATATAAAGCCGAAGAAAAAATTAACTGCATTTTTCACCTTCATAAGAGGAATAACTCCAACTCTTCTCAAACAGATTACCTACATGTATTCAGACATGACTAGCCTTCTAGGAATATCCTTAAGGAGCCAGCCCTTACTCCAAAAGGTGACCTCAGCTGAATGAATAAGACTATTCAGATGAGTCAGTCCTTCTCTTCAGATAAAATTCTGTGAAACCAGTACCAAAGACAGAAACAAATTATTTCTTACATTCTCCAAACCATGAATAAAAGAAGACCTCGTTGTTTTGGGGAATTAACAATTATTTCTTCATGATTATTAACAATAATTATCCCTGTGATCCTGACTCAAACAACAGTTTTGTCCACCCAATCTCACTTATTAAAATTAAAAAGCCCTTAATTAATCTCTGTCAAGAAATTAAACAAACAATCTTTGAAGAAATCACCCCTATCCGCATATTTTAAAAATATGAAAATAGTTTAAATGAAATGAATAATAAAGTTTATCTGAAATGGCATGGGGGGTGGTTACATGGGGAATGAAGAAAAGGATTAAATTTAACAAAAAAGGAAAAAAGAAAAATATAAAAGCATGCTGTACTTTAGAAGCATCTCACTTTCAGTCAGCTGACCTACAAAAGGCAGAATTTCTAATTGTCAAAAATTGAAAGGTAAGGGGGAGGAACGTTATTTTCCATTGCAAGCCCCAGGAATTCATTCTAAACTGAAACAGGGAAAGAAGAGTGCAGGCTTTGCAAAAACACCCCGATACAAAAATCCCTCACACTGTTGTCAAATGGTAAGCAAGCACTAATGAAGGAATTCAGCATTACCAGTCTGTGCGGCTGTGTGTCCCACACCTGCCTGATGGTCCTCTGTTTCATTTTCTTCTACTGTCAGAAAAAGGTAAACAAAACAAAAACAAAACAAACAAAAAAGATGTTAGGTAGTTAGCTGAAGTGTTTCAAGCATCTTTACACCAGCCTCAGTTCTGAAAGCCAGCAATGCTTGCACAACACGGGCAAGAAAAGCTGCACTGCAAAGTGCGAAAGTGTAGACCAGACCAAGACAGAATACATTGCTGTATGGAAGCTACAAATCTGAGAGCAGAGTGACCAAATCTTTTTCATGGCTTAAAAAAACAAATCGAATTTCCTCTGGGATATTTGTCTTCAATGCACTTTACTGTATTTGATTACAGATCTAAATAAGAGAACAATTATGGGCTTTAAGATTCTGCTTGCTCCACACAGGTAAGAGAAAGCCTTCTCCTGGCAGATGGGAGAGGTGTGTGTGCTAGTTCATACATAAGCTTTAAAAAATAGTAATAATCCTATATTCAGTAGCAAACAGCAGTGCAGACAGCCTTGCAAAGGAGAACTAACCCCATGCTGTTTTACTGTATATACCATGCCAGCATCTTTCCCTTGGCTCACAGCTTTCCAGAGCAGTAGAACTAAAAACAGTACAATTCTTGTCAGATTCACTATTCAAAACTTGTTGGGTGAGTGAACCTAACAAGAGCCATTCTGCTGCTACTTTGAAAAATTAGAGAGCGCTGTTCTCTTACGTTCCGATACGATGCCTAAGTAAGATTGACTCTCCCAAAGCAAAAGTAAGGGAAGAGCTAAAAGGCAAAACCATTTCCTTTTTATTCTCCCAAAGACTGAGTTCTTTGAGTTAGAGAACAGCGGAGAGAAAAGAATTCATTCTGCCTCCACAGGGGAAAAAGCTGAAAGGGGAAAGACTGCACTTCTGCAGCATTTCCACTCCCAAGAATTCAGACCTCAAAAAAATAATCATGCAACTGAATTAAAAGTCCAAAGATTTGAGGTATTTTTCCTGGTTCTTGGGACAAGAGAGTGCAACACTTAGGGGTCACATATAAATCTAGACATATATGCAAAAGAAGAGATACATATACACACTCCACAGGTACCTCTTTTCCTCCTCCGCCAACCCCAAGGCTTCATACAACTGGTTGTTTCTAGAATCTGAGTTTCTAGAAAAAAAACACCAGTTTTCATAAGGACACTCTTAGAACACCAGAAACTTGTAACACAGTGCATATATCAGAAAGAGTCAAGTACAATCTCTGAAGGACTCTAAATAATCCGTATCTTTATCCCAGAGCTGTGGCTAGTAAGCAAACTCTTCTCATCTACAGAGCTCTGATAAAAGTTTCCCCAGCCCTGCAGTCAGTCCTGCTCTTCACAAAGTATGATTTTATGAGCTAATTTACAAGCTGAACTTGTGATTTTCAGCCACGATGTTACCAGGATCTCAGCTGTGATAATACTGTATGATTTTCTTTGTTACACTGAAGCAGTCATCCCAGCACCCTCACAGCTGAAGGAAACTGGTCAGACAAAGAAAGCAGTGGGAAAAGCTCGTGAAAAGCTGAGGTTTGGGGGAACATGTGGTCAAACTCAAACTAAGATAAATAGAACGATTTTTCTTTAAGGTAGCACAGTATTTCAGTAATTTCATTAATAAAGCAAGAAAAATAATGAATAAAACTAGTATACAATTACAAAAAAAAAAAAAAAAAAAAAAGAAAAAAGAAAAAGATGCCATCTATTGTGACTCCCTCAAAATTCCTCTGCAGCAGCCCAACCTGACCCTATTTATGTCCATCATTATCTGCTGATGTATTTCCAAAAAATGTACTTAAGAACAAGTTTTAAATTTGAAAACGAGTCCACTTTTCCATCCCTCAAGAGGAAACCCACTTTGATCATCACTACCTACTAATCAGACTTATTAAAGGTTGTAGATGTATCTGCTGTACTCAACCATGATAAATGTCCCTTCTTCAAAAGAGTTCAAAAAAGCAGTTTAAGAACTCTACTATTTTTTAAGTTTCATGGTGGAATTGAGATCTTCAAACATGAATTCTTCAATAACTAATTCCCAGGTAGCTACCTGCTGAGAAGTAAACAAGATCCCCACTTTTAAGTGTAAACCAAAATGAAAGAGTTATTTTTTTCTGCTGTTCCATCCTCAATGTCTACTGCCACCAGCTGCAGCACCACAATCTCTCTCTGCTTCTAAGATGTGACTGCACAGTGAAATGTACTCAGCTTCACACTGCTGACTGAGAAGTACACCAAACATTTCTAGCTCCTAAAATGGAAAAAATAAACACGGATACTGCCTAACAAATTGTTTCCAGGTATGCAATTTTGTACCATGAAAACATGACAGCATATGCCTTGTGAAAACAAACATTTTACAACTTCCCAGCTATTTTGGGATCTGAAAATTCTATGAGAGCTGAGGTTTGCTTTCAACAAAGGCTGACCACTATGTCTTTATTGCACTTAAAAAAGAAAACAAGTATAAAAGCAGGTAGTGTTGTGGTAAGCATTTTTCGAAACCCTTGTTCATCCCTTTAAGGATTCTCAATCACAACCAAAACAAGCAGATCACAACAGGCCATGGCACAAAGACTTGCCAATAATAGTCAACTAGACTGACATATTTGTCAGGAAAAATAAAACCATATTTAGGGGGAAATATGGTGAAAAGAAAAAGAAAACTACTCTACAAACCCCACTTAATTAACAAGTCACCGACAAAATAGCATCCCATTTTCCTCCGCATTAAGTTAGCTCCTTCCTCCAACTTGCAAGGGTATTCCTTACACTAAGCAGGCTACAGCTGGTAGCATCAGATAAGCTCTCGGTTAGCACTTAACACCTTTTCACGAATAGATTCTGAAAACTTCAGTGCTATTTCAGCTCTCTGGCCACTGTAAACCTCTGCTGACTATGACAGGCAGCCAGTGTTAACCTCCCTCAAATATTAACTACACTGTTTTCTTTCAGGAGAGGAAGGCATCTTTAAACAGAATCTATATGAAGGGACAATTTAAATTTTGCTAACCAAAACCCTTTTTCTAGCACGAACATGGCATGAAACTAAAAAAGGAACACGGATTATATACAAATAGAAGAGTAGCATGTATGCACTATTATTAATTCAAACATCAAAATTATTGATACCCTAAGACTGTAATTACACACAGAGATGTCACCTTCATTATAGCAAACATCACATCCTAGCATAAAGTAAGATGAATTCTGTGTAATGAAACCAGAATATCAGTGAAGGAGAGGCCTCAGGAAAGCAGAATAATACATGATCAATCCAGCATGAATAAGTGATGTTATGGCTGAACAGAACTCCTAGATACATGTTGTCATGAAAGCAACGATATTCCTTGTCCCTATAACTACATGCTTATGACCACAGGTCACCTGTTTTGTTAGCTGTAGTAATATTTCTCAATTGACTCATCTGTTCCTTAAAACAACAAACGAACATTTTCCTACTACCCATTTTCTCAGGACAACTTCTGAGAAACAAAAACAGGAATTCCAAGTATTAAAATTTCAAAAAAGGACTAGATCACTACAACTGTGGCACCACACTTCTTGAGAGCAATTAAAAAATATATCAGTAAGGGAAAAGAGAAATCAAACATGTCAGTTCTATCTTCCATTATAAAGGACTGGGCAGAGATGAGTCTTTAAAATTTTAACTAAAAAAAAAAAAAAAAAAAAAAAATTAGTGTCTCTAAACTGAAGCTGTATCCATGTGAAAGGTTAAGATGTTGCAGTTTTGGTACAGCTGGTGTCCAAGGGAAACCCTGGTTTCAGTCAGAGCACATCTCATGCTTAGGCTGCTGACTATCAACATTAAGATCAACTATTCCTTTTTGGAGAAAAGGAGAAAAGGAGAGAAGGAGAGAAGAAGGAGAGAAGAAGGAGAGAAGGAGAGAAGAAGGAGAGAAGAAGGAGAGAAGGAGAGAAGGAGAGAAGGAGAGAGGAGAGAGGAAGAAGGAGAGAAGGAGAGAAGGAGAGAAGAAGAAGGAGAGAAGGAGAGAAGGAGAGAAGGAGAGAAGGAGAGAAGGAGAGAAGAGAGAAGGAGAGAAGGAGAGAAGGAGAGAAGGAGAGAAGGAGAGAAGGAGAGAAGGAGAGAAGAGAGAAGGAGAGAAGGAGAGAAGGAGAGAAGGAGAGAAGGAGAGAAGGAGAAGGAGAGAAGGAGAGAAGGAGAGAAGAGAGAAGGAGAGAAGGAGAGAAGGAGAGAAGGAGAGAAGGAGAGAAGGAGAGAAGGAGAGAAGGAAGAAGATAGAGGAAGAGAAGGAGAAGTGAGAGAAGGGAGAGAAGAAGAGGAAGGAGAGAAGGAGAGAAGGAGAGAAGGAGAGAAGAGAGAGAGGAGAGAAGGAGAGAAGGAGAGAAGGAGAGAAGGAGAGAAGGAGAGAAGGAGAGAAGGAGAGAAGGAGAGAAGGAGAGAAGGAGAGAAGGAGAGAGGAGAGAGGAGAGAAGAGGAGAAGAAGGAGAGAAGGAGGAGAAGGAGAGAGGAGAAGGGAAGGAGAAGGAGAGAAGGAGAGAAGGAGGGAGAGAAGGAGAGAAGGAGAGAAGGAGAGAAGGAGAGAAGGAGAGAAGGAGAGAAGGAGAGAAGGAGAGAAGGAGAGAAGGAAGAAGGAGAAGGAGAGAAGGAGAGAAGGAGAGAAGGAGAGAAGGAGAGAAGGAGAGAAGGAGAGAGGAGGAAGAGAAGGAGAGGAGAAGGAGAGAAGGAGAGAAGGAGAAGAGAGAAGGAGAGAAGGAAGAGAGAGAGAGAGAAGGAGAGAAGGAGAGAAGGAGAGAAGGAAGAGAGAGAAGGAGAGAAGGAGAGAAGGAGAAGGAGAGAAGGAGAGAAGGAGAGAAGAGAGAAGGAGAAGGAGAGAAGGAGAGAAGGAGAGAAGGAGAGAAGGAGAGAAGGAGAGAGGAGAGAAGAGGAGAGGAGAGGAGAAGGAGAAGGAGAGAAGGAGAGAAGGAAGAGGAAGAAGAGAAGAGAAGGAGAGGAAAAGGAGAGAAGGAGAGAGAGGAGAGAGGAAGGAGAAGGAGAGAGAGAGAGAGAGAGGAGAGAAGGAGAGAGAGGAGAGGAGAGGAGAGGAGAGGAGAGGAGAGGAGAAGGAGAGGAGAGGAGGAGAGGAGAGGAGAGAGAGAGAGGAGAGAGGAAGGAGAGGAGAGAGGAGAGAGGAAGAGAGAGAAGAGAAGAGAAGAGAAGAAGAGAAGAGAAGAGAGAGAAGAGAAGAGAGAAAGAAGAGAAGAGAAAACGTATCAAGTAGAACCATCAAGGACAGCTGAAGAGGAAAACCTGTGGGAATTTTGATTGAGAGGTCCTAAATTTAGAATTAAGCTCCTGACTGCTCTATAGCAACACCTGCTGATCAATGAGGATTTCACCCCTTTTGCTTAGTCTGTTTGTGGGACCCATGGTTAGACCATAAAGGAGGGAGATTGCTTTCTAAAGTTGCTACAAAATACATACACATTTTCTAGCTTGCAAAATCTCATTCATATTCTACTGAGTAATCAGGATTCCCCTTCTCTGAAAAGCTAATCTGTAGATTTAGCACCCTAAGGAAGAGCACAAGTCATTTCTGGTTGATGCCTGGAAAAAACTTGTACAAAAAAGAAATGGATAAAATTAGAAATGTGGAAAATTACACTTTCACTGAAAGGGAAGCCTTTTGGAGAAGTCTGGCTAAGATTTATGGTTTCTGACCTATTACAAACCGTAATAAAATAAAAGCAAAAGATAATTGAAAAAAAGTCTGTTTTCTTCTAGTCTAGGTAGATTAATAAATTTTGAAAAAGAAAAAAAATAACTGTCCCAAATGCCTGAGCCTCTCTTCAGCATGGTAAACAAAGCAGGAGAAGCTACATATCCCAAAATAAACTATTAAAATAGATTGCTATTGATTTATCCCTTCATAAAACATATTCCTTGAGAGATGTGAAAATAAACCTAATGTGGCAACTAAGACTGTCAGGATAGGAAGTTTAGAATACATATTTTTACCTTGCACTTTACATTTTGTACAATTCAATACCTGATCTATAAATTTCCATTAGCATGTGATTAGTAATTCAATTTAAAGCCATCTTTGCACAAAAGCCTTTTTCTTAGGATGGTAACTTTGCCAAGCGCATCTTCAATCTACATGTTTGAATAATTTCTGCAGACAAGTAATAGAGACACTAGCTGTATTAGCATAATCAATACACAATTTACTGAGTTACTGAGACAGAACAGAAATAAAACGTGTGTGTCATTATTTCAGTATCTACAAATGACTGTAATTTCTGGAAGTATCTCTCTGCTTCTCCTCGTGGCCACATAAAAACCAAGAGGACATTCATACTGCCACCATCTACAGGTAGATATTATGTATGAGCAGACAGATTAATCATGTAGCAGAAGGCAAATTTAAGAGCCAGTTGCAGGGGATGTTGAGTATCCTCTAGCTCTATTAAAGTCAATGGATTCTGAAGATGTTTCACACTTTGCAATAACATGCTGTGGAAATACGTCTCCACAAGGGTTCAGCCAGGATACAAAATTGAAATTAAAGAAGTTACAGAGAAGTATTAAATTCAGGATCATGTGTCAATGAATCACCTGCTAGGGCTACGCGTTCCCCGGCTTTCCTCTCTCCCTGGGTACCACTGGTGCCTAAGACTCCCCTTTCAAACCGTTCTGGATGACACATGCCAGCACAGGATTTCACACCTGCTGTGGCACATAAGGGCAGCAATTCAGTGGGTGACTTCTGGAATTCAGCAAACATTTCAGAGTGCTTCATAATGGCCTTTAAGATAATGGACATAGAAGTTCGGAACTACTAAGAAGGTATTGTTTTCTGAGCAGGTTCACCTAGCATCAACTCATGTCTATCAGCTACTAGCCAGACTGACAATTTGACTGTCAAATGTACATCCTCCCAATGACTTTAGTGTTAGAAGAATTGGAAAAAGAAATGCATTTGCATAATAACATTTCAAATATCTACATTCCAGAACTCCATTGAAAATCAGTTCTGTGTGTAGCCACAACTTTACAAAAGTCCAATTAATCATATGCATGAATATTTATATGGCTGATTAGTTTTCCTTTGTGCTGTGACATACCCCTTTCCCTATTTCTATCCCCTCCCAGCATTTTAACAATATTCTCTTGACATTGGAATTTATTTTCCTTTAAAGAATCCTGTTACATAAAGCATTCTTTCCTCTCGCATTTGCTTTTTCCAGAAGACAAAGTCCCTCATAGCACTCATAATCTTCACTCCTCTCTCTAGTCTGTCCCAACACTGAGCTTGTTTTTTTTCTCCTAATGTTCTTCTCATAGAATGACTGAATTAGGAGTTCCCAATTAAACTGCAGTGGTCGGAAAATATTATTCTTATGCTAAAATAAAGTATTTTCCTAGGCAGCACATAAACATAAAAGTAATAAATATACTTAAGTGGAAAGAAATTATGCTTAAGAAATCCTTTGGATATTCTTCCAACCCTTGATCTCAAGGATGACAGTATCCAAATGTGACAGCCTAAAGACGTCCAGTTTTACATAACACTGTGTGCAGAAAAGGCAGAAGATGCTCTTTCCAGCAGCAGAGGGACTAATTCTAAACCCAAAGCTGGGTAGGGGGAGGGAGGATGTCTTTTTCAGGATAGCAGAGGTAATAGATTCATTAATCCTGTCCGAAATTCTAACTCTGACTCCATAACCATGCATCCTTTTAAAAGGTTAAACCACATGTACATATATTTCTATTGTTAAGTAAACTAATAAGGTTATATTTTTAAAAGTACTTTTCTCCAAAGAATCTTAGAGCTTTTTATAAACCTCAAGTAAATTTCAGTCATCCCTAAGACTCTCTACTAAGCAATGTAACAGATTATAATAGATCAAATTGAGGACGATGGTGAGAATTAGCAAAGCGAGAGAGAGTCAGTTCTTAGTACCAGGGTCAGGACTTTCAGCTGTCTTGGCTGTCTTAGACTGAGTATTCCACCTCCGTTCCTGACGATGTGCTGTGGGCATCCAGAACATTTTGAGGGAAGACAGAAGTTAGGAGGCTAAGACAAATTTTAACCCGAATTACCAAGTCCAGTACTTGACATGAACACATTCAGAGTAATACCCCTCAGTATCCTGAAGCTATATATCACCTCAGCTTTCTTACTCAGCACACAAATACAAATTCCTGGTGCTTCTACAGACTGTATTTTCAACTGTGCTTAGAAAACAGGAAATTCATTAAACACTGTCTACAAACGTCTAAACTCAGCAAGAGAGAGCAATTGGAATTAAACCGATATATGGATCACAGAACTTCAAAGTAACCAACATTACACAAGTCTGAAGACAGGTGATATAAAGAAGGGCTATGAAGACTTACAGTAAAGGTTACTGTAGATGATCCTTACCTCTGAAAGTTAAATTGTTTATTTATGTGCCTAAAATGGGACACTTAAATTGACAACTTTGGGCTATCTGATACTGTTCCAATACTAAACCAAAATACAGCTCTATTACCTAAAGGCGTACATTTATCTGAGTCAATAAAAACCAAACCAAACACCTACCTCCTTTCAACTGAGATTATTCCTGATTTATCAGAGATCTCCTTCTATTGTATACTACAGCTTTATAAGTTAATTTTGGATCCCTCAGACTCTCTGCTCTATTTTAGATCACTTTCTATCATGTAGAACAGCAAAATGGTCTATATCCACAGAGGAGCTTAGAAGCCAAAATCTAGTGACGGGATACTGCATCTAAATTGTCAGCAGTTGTATGACAGTAACCAGTCACCAGTAAACCAGTAGCTGTGGTTTTACCATCAAGGCTTTCTCAGTGCTGAAATCAAACTGAAGCCCCACCACAGCTGGATAGGGGGAGATTGAGTACCCTCCTACCTGCCTTGGGTTTGGATACAATCTTATGGACTGGTTCTTGAGGATTCATATACCCTTCCCTGGTTTTTATAAAACACTGGCAGAAAATGTGTGGGCTGAAATACATCTTCCTTTTCCCCTCTTGCCCACATCCACTGGTTAGATCACTTGCCCAGGATGTGGGTGGCATCAGCTGAACTTTCTCCTCTATCAGAAGGATTTGTACTCACGTCGTGAGTCTCCTAACAAAGAATTCTTACCCTCAGAGTTGAAGTGCACTCATTGATTGCTGTTGAAGCTACCATACTTCATCTACAATATTCAATGAACTAGAAACAAGAAGAATTACCATGATATTTTATCCTTATGGTTGGGGCACCATCACAGGAAGTGGGGTAAGTGGACTGCAATTCTAGTTGCACTGAAATAATTCATCAGAAGTGTCAGAAAGTACCTGGCAGACCAGGACCCAGGTCTCCTCTTTTTCTTCATGGTACTCAAGCTATTAGAGCCCTGAGTCTCATGCTCTCTCACCCTCTTGTCCAACAAATAATTAGACTTTCGAAAAGGGAAATAGCATTGACAAAAATAACAGGGCAACCTACACTCGTAACACAATATGCTGCTATGTAATGACTGATGTCCTCCCTGCAAGATATAGATAAAACACCTTTAGACACAGCACAAAACAGAACTCCTGCCTCTCACATCCAGGCAGTGCAAAGATTTTTCCCTCTTCAGTAAAGAAGAGAAGAGCAGCAGCATACCACCTCAATTCTTTCTAGCCTGGGAGGAAAGGAATTTTATCTCCAAAACCTGAGTCAGGTAAGGGACATCTATGAGATGCCCTGTTGCACTAAGATGCCCACATCTAGAATGGGGGAGGAGCTAAGACACATTATATTACCAAGTTTTTCCTACTGTCTCATTAAAATAATTTCTACTCAACAATAATCATAAACTCGTAAGTTCCTGTGAACTATATAAAGAATCCAAGAGTTTGGTGCAAGGTGACTATTCCACTAGGCAACTTCAAATGAAGCTGAGCAGCATCTAAGCGCTGAACATCTTAAAGCATGAAAGCCCCTTTTTTTTCCAAATTTCTTACCTAGACTTAAAGATTTCTGACCTTTCTTCATTGATTTACATTTGCATCTGACAAGCAAGTCTCCTAAATCTGTTAATCTGAATCAAGAGATTCACCAGAAACTGCAAAGCAAATCTCTTCCTGTGCTCTAGCTCTTTAGAAGTCACGTAACACAATCCCTTCCCAGTCAGTGGTTGCACGCAGAGACCAATACAAACCCATTTCCTCCTCCCATCTTCAGAGCAAAAAAGTTACATCAGGCATGGATCTTGACATCCTGTTGTCCTGGAACCAGTGAATCAGAAAGTTCCTTCCTCACAATTGTATTCTTTGGAGGTGGAAAATAATTAACTTCCCCACCCCCTCCTCCTTCCTACTGCCACTGTCAAAAGTTAGAAAGTCATTTGACTCTGAAAAAAAAAACAACCTCCAGCCATCATAATTCAGTGCCAGAGAAAGTTTTTGTTGATCAAAGCATAGCCTGGTCCTCCCAAGGACAGTGCCTCACTACATCACATCATCCAGTTCAGAAACAGAGCAGGTATTTTATTTTTGGTTTTAAAGCTTCTTTCAAAAAGTGAATGAATCAATAATGGAAGTTGAACTCGATATGTTACCAAAAGAGTGAACGACAGAAAAATGAAACTAGAAAATCAATTATCGAGGAATTCATTGTTTGAAATACATTTTTCCAGCAAAACACAACATAAAAATAGTAAGGGTACAACAGGTCTCAGGGTCTGTGCACAAAAGCCATCTATCTTACAGTCAACCAGGACATTTAGCTATAGAAGTGCTCTAGCTTTTCCACATTTGTGTGGAACACTGAGCACCTCTGTGAGAAACTAGAGTGATTTTGCATTTGTGTTAGGTAAGGACAAAATTCACACTCCAGGTTATTGCCTCTGCATGAGAGAATAAGCTCTCCAGAAACTGGGTTTGGGGCAGAAGGAAAACACTGAAAATCCTCACTATCAACATCCCATCCATTTTTTCTCAGGACAGCTTCAGCCAGTTGCCTAACTAAGGACTAGCACTGCCAAATTTGTAAGAAGACTAGCTAGTTACTGATATTGCATTTTTCAAGAACTACAGTAAGCCCATATCACACTAAATAAAGAAGGGGGGAATGTCACTATACTAACATGAGAGATAGATAAATAGATAGATAGATAGATAGATAGATAGATAGATAGATAGATAGATAGATAGATAGATAGATAGATAGATAGTAGATAGAATAGATAGATAGATGTTAAGAAATCTTGAAGGACTAGAATTCCTACTCTTCTAATGAAAAATTGCACCTAATTTCACCTACATTTAAAAGTGAAAGTATCAGATGAATCACTCAGTTAAAAAACACCCCTCTGCATGAAAACAAGCCCCTAAAATTTCTAAAATTTCATTGGGCTTTAATTGTGCAGAATTATTAAGTAAACAACCCTTTTGAGTACACATTCAACTCTACAAAGAACAGTTGCAGTATGGCATGCACAGCATCACCCTAGCTAAAGGAAAATCAAAAACCCAAACATGCACACCCCAGAATGACATGTATAACCTAGACTAAAATAGAAGGGGGAAAAAAAATCTTCAACATATTTTTTCTTAATAATTACACAGTACAGAGGGGGAAAAATGTGTCTGAAATTAAAGGAATGTGAAATGGGGGGGAAAAAACCTGCGACCAGTGTTAACTAATATTCTAAATATGGAAGACAACTGTCCTGGCTCAAAAATTCATTGGAAGAGAGCAATTTTGTACAGTCTTACCAATGTGTGCACAGAAAAAAATAAAGCAGATTTTCTTTGGAAAGTAGGAGGGCTGAATGAAAATGTTAATTATAACACGTTGTAATAAGGATACCCCCAAGATCAGCCCTATCTTTTTTGCTACAGCATAATCCCTAGGCATATGGCTAACTACTCCTTGATCATTATCCTGGCTAAAACTAAAGCTACTGAAGTTTAGGAGACTCATATCTAACAGAATTTCTTTCATCTCTAATAATTGCTAAACTAGCATAATTACTCATACTTGAGGTGAAATAGAACCCAAGTTGTCTAATTTTAAAACAAAAACAAACCCCACCACCTCTTTTGGTCTTTGCACATCCATCTTTTGTCAGAGTCCTATGCCAAATGTTACATTACGATTTAGAAGTATTTAAAAGCCTCTCTTGTGCTGTCCAACTTTTATAAAGATAGCAACTGGAAAACTTTAATGCTTTGTAGTAACACCCTGCAAAATGTATTTGAAAAAAGACATGTACGTTTTCACAGCACCAAATAAAACAGGCCAAGTTCTTTGTAGATCTGTGTGTTGTCCCTTCAGGGAAATATTTATATGTACGTACATATATATGCCACAGTTCTGATTTAAGTGAAACAACGCATTTTCCCAACTGGGACTGATTCTGAGCTCAGGTAGCCCTGCAGAAACCAATGGAAATTGTAAAATACGGCTAGGAAAAGATTCTAGGAGGTTGTCTTAGGGTATCTGAACTTATACTGTATTTTAATCAATCTAAAAAAACCCCTTCTAAATATCATATTTTAATTCTTTTATACAGAACAAAAATACTGAATCCATACGGTCTACATAAAATGCTGACAGTTTTTCTGGATCTTTTCCTCATGCACAGTTACTCAAAAGAAAGATTTTTTTTTTTCAAAATGCACAAGTTTGAAAATACTGAAACGTGTTTCAGAACAAAGAATTGAGAGCTATTAAACCAGCTGTAAATTAGACAGAATGAATTATAGAGCAACATAAAGCCTTTCAAGAGATCTTAGATCATGGATAATGTTATCCTACACATGTTAGATAAGTGACTCCATACTGACAGCTTCCCTTGTTACACAAGTTAACAGCAACTCAGGAAAACAAAATCAAACCAATCCAAACACATCAGCAGCCTTACTAAATCTCTTAATATTTTCTTTGTCACAGGATTTCACCTTTGTGGAAGCTGGCAGTACAACCAGCAGTTGTTTAGATGTTCACTTCTAATGGTGCCTAACCCCAAGCAGCAGACAATGATGGTCAATATAACTCATGCTGGCCCCAGAAATGACTGGGCGGCATTACTGTAATCTTACAGCTAATCAAGACCATCAATATCACTATGCATTGCCAAAGTCAATGAATATTACTAAAGGTTAAGGATGTTTTTGTTGTTACAGATTTTTTTAATACATAAAGGCATGCTTTGGCAAGTCCAAAAGAGAACACTATAAATAGCTACATTATAAAAAGATGCTAATATTAAATCCTCTTTGTAATTTCTGGGTTGGTTTTTTTGGTTTTTTTTTTCATGTACTCTTTTATGTTTGGTATCTTAATTTTTGCCCTTTTTTGGATGGCCAAATAGAAGCCAGCAATTTACTCATGCATCAAACAGATGTTTTTGCTTTTCAGGCCAAATGGAATCTCATGAATTTTTTTGTTTCCTCCCTATAAAATGATGATGCCAAAATAACACAGTTCCTGAAAACAGCCCGTTCAGAAAAAGTTCTTTGGACCAATAATACTGAAACTTTAAGTTGAGTTCACAGAAATAATGCCAATACTAATTGCTGGTTTTGTTTATGCTGGATTGATTATAGTCTAATCAGCAGACAATCTCATGACTTCTGAGTCTAGCCCATGCAGTTTGAAAGCCAGGGAATGCTGGGGCTGCAAACAAACATTCAAACAATTGACAGATAGAGAGAAATGTAGAGGCTACTGTTAGAAGGGGACCCAAATGTTGAATTCTCTCTTAACTATTGCTGCTGGTTAGTAACATTTTTCTTTTAATCCACTACTATTTTCCCTTCCTTGGTACTACACCACATAACCTGCACTTCTGCATGAGAAACGTCCTTTCGCTTGGAATCTATGCAGAGGAAACAGATCCTATTAAAAAACAGATACATTTGCTCGGTCCACCGATACCCTGCATGAATTGAGCTGCAGTTGTAAATTCATTCAGGATGGATAGATTACCTAGGCTTCCTCAAAAACAGAGAACACCTTCAGGAGAATTTCTGGGCTTGGCAATATATTTCTAGACACAAGCCTTCTTTAAGCAGAGCATAGGTATGTAAAATACAACTGAGAAACGCATTCAGCTCATCTTTCTAGGAACTAACATTTAGTAATTTTATTTCTGTATGTAGGACAGAAAATTGCATTGAGTAAAAATTTACTTTGAAGTAAAACCACAGGTTGGTTGGGGTTTTTTTCCACAAAAGAAATCGGAGCTCAGCACTTCTATTAAATATGTGGAGCTGTACTAGTTTCCTTGTGATAGCTTATCTAACAACTACCATTTCAGTCATTTTTCATGGGTGACTTTCAATGTAGTAACGAATATAACCTGACTAGCTTAGAGAAACCTGTGTTTAACATTTAGTAGAACTACGTTTGCATTTAGTTTTGTATAAAGAATACCTAGTTTCCTTTGCAAGTGACTGTATTTTTGTAACTTTTTCCCTAAAGAAACTTTCTTATCAAAAGCTGATACTAAGAGCAAAGAAAAAAAAAACCTCAAGCCCTTCTAAAAGTAAAACCCTATAAACCAGAAAGGAAGGAGGGGGGGTAGGGCAGTCAGTAACCAAGTGTGATATCTCCAAAGCATGCCAAGTCACAAAAAAAGATTTACAACTCATAATGTCCAAGTTAAACAAGATACAAGAAGCTGCTCTGCCTCCTCCCTTGCCTTCTCATCACAGGGGTCTCTGCCATAGTTTCACTCAGGGAATGGCTCTGCCCTGGATGCCAGGAGTTTAAGGAGTCATAACAATTGCCCTTCTTTGATACCCTTCATTTGCACGGTGCCTCTTTTGGGGCTTGTACAGGAGTATCAGATCTCCGACTTCTCTTTCCTCACCTGCTTTTCTCCAGCTATCCTCTCTCTCTTCCTCGCCAAATGCATTAGGTGATTTTGATCAGGTCAATGATACTTAATAGATTTTTTTTTTTCCAGAAACTAGCTAAGGAAATGGGATAAATTAATCAGTAGAATGAAATATAGGTCAGGACTGATGAGTTTGATGCAACTGATCCTTCCCCTGCCTTAAAATACCAGACAGTTGAACTTTAACTCCTCCTTCCTAAAGTAAAATAAGATATTCAAATTACAGTTTTTCAGAAAGTTGTCATTTACTCTCCTTTTGAGACTTTTTTTTTGCCACAAATCTGCAGTGTATTCGTAAGAGGCAGTGTTTGTCAGTGAAAATAATTAACAATTAGTTTTCCTCAGAAAGAAGATTTTATTATTCTTAAATTATAGGGGGTTTATCTAACATTAACCATGCCTGTTTTCTTTATTAGTTCCAAGCCTGAGATGCAATCTTCACCAAGTGCTAGAGGACAGTCAGACCAAAGTTGGCAAGAAACCAAAACAGGGAAAAGAAAAAAAAAACAAAATAAAAAAATAAAAAAGAAGGCTAGAGAGAAATAAATATAAAAGGAATATTAACAGAAACCAGAGTAATTGGAAAATAAAAGTATTTTCAAGAAATATAAGAAATTTAGTCATTAACTAGTTTTAACACCCACCATTTCAGATTTCAGATGAACATTAGTTTCATTGCGTTCAATATGAAAAACTCAATTGTCATTTTGTTTTAATGTATTTACCTGCCTTGTATCAGTATTCCCCAAAGATATAAGTTTCAAATTAAGTTATCAAAAGTGACAGACATATCAAAAATATCTCTTATATCTTCCCCCCAGAAAGGGTTGTTAAGTACATGACAAATTGGAAATGTAATGTGTAACTCCATATTTTATTTAGATGTAAAACAGCATTCATGAGTTTAAATAACTCATTTACATACATTCAAAGAATAGTTTTTCAAATTAGCTATTTAAAATACTGTTTATTTTTATCTGTAGAACTACTTTTTGTACTGACTAAATCAGTTATACTTAAGAAATCAGGAATTTAAATAAGTGCTGCATTGGAGGTACAGTTGAAATTCTACTTGCAACATTACTTACAGCTTTTGTTTGTTCACTAAAAATGAAGATGTAATAATTGATGGGCAAACTCTTATCCATGAATTTAAATGCTAGACTATGCAAGCATCTTTCAGCTCCTCAGATGAATCACATTATTAGCCCTTTCAGAAATCTCACAATCGGACTGCTTTCAGAATACTATTATTCCACTCAGAAACTGACATGATTCAAGAAAAATAAAACAGGGAAAATGAAAGAAATATTTGAACAAAGGCCACCAAGAATGATAACCTACTCCCCAAAGGTAATTACTGCAGCAATAATTATAGATGATGATTGATTTACTGCCTGGTTTTAGTTGAACAATAGTAAATAAGACTCTGCAAAGAAATTGCTATCATCTCCATCCTGAACATTAAGTGGTTTTCTCAAGTCAGTAGTTTATTGTCAGTAAATCTAAGCTACTCCATCTGAAACATACAATGTTGCTGTTTTCTCATTTTAGGTATTCTCAGGCAACTGGTGCATAAGAAAGGCAAAGTCCATTCATCCACATAAAATGGAAGCTATATCTTTTGTTTTAATCTAAGTGTGATGTTTACAGGAAGATATTTGAAACAAAACTTCTATCTGTAACACATGTAACAAATCACCACGAGTGAAACATGCCCAACGTCAAGCAGGTGAAAAATTTCTTCTATTTGCTAATTAATTCTGAACCTTTATTCCTTTTCACTTGAATACTTGGACTAAGACTGTCCCTCAGTTAAAAGTTTTCCTGCATCTTTTTGCAAATATAGCTAATTGGTCGCTCTCCTACTGGCTCTAAAACTCTTCTGTGCACATAAATAAATCCTCCCTGGGAAGCTCGGAATATAAGCGTGCGCCCAAGCAACAGAACTTTCATTGTGGTATCGTTTTTAAAAGGTAAAGGGAAGAGCGGCTCGTTTGTTCTTCACAAGATGCCAAACAAAAGCACCACTCAACTGCACAAACTTCGGTAAACTAGATACAGACGGCAGCAGCAGGTAAAGCAGTAAATTCAAGGCATCCTTTATTCCCTTTTAAAGTATCTGGAGAGTTAAAAAAAAAAAAAAAAAAAAAAAAAAAAAAAAAAAAAAAAAAGAAAAAGAAAAAAGAAAAAGGAAAGAAAAGAAAAAAGAATTGAAGCCTGCTCTAAAGCTCACTGAAGTCAACAAGAAGACTTTGAAAGGGGGAACTCCTGGAAAGAGTTGTTTCAAGAGAAGGGAGCGCAGTTTTTTGCCAGGTCCTCCTGTGCAAGTCCATAAAACCAGACCCCGCTCCTGCTTTCTAACTACGAAACTGCGCTGGTTTCCAGGCACTTAACTCCTGGTGCTCGCCAGCCCAGCCGGGAAGGAAACGAGGCCTGCCGCCGCCACGGCGCGGCTCGGATCACCTCCCCGGCCGGGGCTGGCCG